>NQII01002641.1:0-20853 GCA_002778355.1 Clitarchus hookeri | reverse complement strand
GTAGGAAAAGGAGGTAGGGAAACATTGAAGGGTGACGGAAGCGAGAATGAGGGGACGCGAGCTAATTGCTTTCGGTTAACACGAGGCGGCGGCGACAAAGCCCGCTCGCAGCACCTGTCGGGCGAAACAAGCGGGCCAATAACAGCGCAAGAAACACGCCCTGAACAGTTGTTACACCGCGCCCGGCCAACATAACTGAACACGGCCAGGCAACCCTATTGACGAGCGTGAAGTGGCAATCCGAGCTTTCCCCCCGCCGAGCGAGGTACAGCGCAGCATTAATGGAACGAGAATACAGTTAAAGGCGATGGATGGATGGATGGATGGATGTACGCCGTCAACGATTTATACATTTTCCGAGACAATTTTGTCTCAACTGCTTTCTGAGGTAAACTGTGAAAATAACAAAAGCAACACATTTACAACAAGAAAAAAACCAGGAAGAATTTACATGAAAACATATTTTCAAGACGTTTACCTTTCTCTCCCTCAACTTAAGTAGGATGCCCTATATTCGCTAACTGCAAATTTTTAAAAAAAGATTATTATTTGCGAAATGAAACTGCTGTTAACCCTGACATAATTTCACAGAAAAAGTAATTTGTTTGTACTGCAGAATAGCATAAATCGCCAACTGATAACGACTTCCTAAATGATTGTTCAAAAACATTTTATAAAAAAAATTTTACGTTACGTGACATGTCTGGCCACACACACATTTATTCTGAAAAGCTAATGGGCACACTGATTGTATACGCAGGTAAGCCTACATTTTTCAAAGTTGCTACGAAGGTTTGAGAATGCGCTAAACAAAATATTATAAAAATCAGTAATTTTATCTTGCTAAAAATAATTAAATCATGTGAATATGAGTTTACGGAGTACATTTCGAAGAAATTTTCTTTGCTGCAAAAAAAATATTTAACAAATTCTACATTTCTTTTGTTTATCCTTTACGCTAATTTCATCTGCCGTTCTACTACTATTTCTATAGTATACATACGTGAAAGGTAGCCACGAACACACTAATGCATACAATATTATCCATGAAGCAACCACTCGATTCTGGCTGCACAAAAATTGTTTTAGCTAAAATTAAAAGTTCAGAATACCTTGAAGGGCAAAAAGCTGAACAAATTTCTTAGGAACTGAAGTAATCTGCTTTGTAGCCTGAAGACGTGATGGGAGCTGCATCTTACCTGAAATAAAACAGAAAATAAAACATTAATTCCCTCAAGAAATGGCTACAGTTTTTGTTATGAATATTAAGGGCGCTCCCTTCCAAGCTTGCCGCCACAGAGTTTAAAATTGGGAATAAATGTTAAAGAAACTCATCAATAAATANCGCCACAGAGTTTAAAATTGGGAATAAATGTTAAAGAAACTCATCAATAAATAAATTGTTAAAGATAACAGTTTCTTGCCAATTTTTATTTTAAATATTTCCCCCCTAAAAATTTAACACTAAAATATGTACTTAACGAAAATGAACACAAATATTTTGACATTTCTTAAAGTGGCAGTAATCTCCGAAAAAGTTGTTTTGAATATTTATTTTTGTTTGTAACAGTTACCGTATCTNCATTTCTTAAAGTGGCAGTAATCTCCGAAAAAGTTGTTTTGAATATTTATTTTTGTTTGTAACAGTTACCGTATCTTTAAAACTGATGCAGTGAGGAGGAATTTCTTTAACATTTATTCCGTATCTACAGGCTTGGTAGGCAAGGTCAGAGTCATTAAGAATTATAACAACGAACGTTTCAATACTGTGCCACTCATTCCCCTCCCGGATATGTTTTCTAAGTACTTGAGCCCGGCCTTTATAAAAGGCCACGGTATACGTCTTGAGCCCATTTTCTCTTGGCAAAAATCTCACTGGAGCAAGGCCACTGTCCCACGTATTTGTCGAATGCAGCTATTTTCCCATTAGGCTGGGTCTGTGCACTGCGTTTTGGTGCGCACGTCTCAAAACTTGAGTCTTTGTTTTAACGCGTTTGTCATCCGTCGTCAATGCGTTTGCAATCGGGCGTCTTTCCGAACGTACGTATGACATTTTGGTCAATTTGTCCATGCGTTTTTAAACGTACGTCGGTAGCAGGTGGGGTGGAAATCAATTAGTTTACACTTTTTAAAAAGAGATAGATGATGGATCCTGTTGTAGTTTACTTGTTGCTTAAAAACAACGTAGAAGGCGGTGTGGTCAGTTCAGCCCATTAACAGTGTGCGGCTAGAAAGAGGAGTGCTTTACACTTTATTTCATGAACTTAAAGAAGACAGTGAAAAGTTTTTTAATTACTTTCGTATGTCTCAGGTGTCGTTTGATGAGCTCTCGAACAAGGCTATAGATCTACTGTGAAAATGGGTCCCAGCTTGATTCGTGGATTAGCCTTTGTCCCTAAGGAAATGTTAGAAATGACACTCAGGTAAGAATAATTTTACTCATATAACCTTATAAATGCTTATAGTTATAATTTATTAGTCATATAGGTTTGGTTTAACTGAAATTGTACGCCAAACAATGTTAATTTATTTCTAATTAGGAAGAATTTTAAATTCTACGCTTGTAATTTCGATCCCTAGGTAGTGTTACTAGCCTAATTTACATGTTGTTTGCAATGACTTGTTCCACATTTCAAATCATATAAGATCGTTCTTTATAAAAAAAAATACATTGTTTAATGCAATTTCATCAACAAATAATTTCCAAACATATCAGTTATGAAAAAATCATTTTAAAATGTTGTCAAATTCTAAACAAAGTTTTGATTTTAAAAGTATACTATGGTATAAAGTCGCATATTATCTAGAAGTTATAATAATTAACACGTGTATATATATAATTTACATATTGTCATTAGTTGTAATACTGATACAATAATTTTCAATAATTCTATCGCAATATATTATTATTATCATGTATATTATGTTTGTTACAAGTAAACATAAGGTGTACTAAGGATACAAATTAATCGTGATGCTTTAAAGTAATAACAATTATCTTAATTCAATTTTGAGCATAAACCATTGCACTAGTGAGGTATTAGACAAAAAAAAAGTAAAACTTCGGTCTGCTAGTTCATATCATTTGTAATAAAATCACTGATGCTGTAGTAACATGTTAGGGCAACGACAAAGCAAACATTTCACTTTAAAGAATTGCAAAACGCGTATGGTCAAACAGAACATATGATAATTACACACACATTTACGAACAAAATAAAAGTATGCTCCAATAAATTGGACCACAACAAATGACCACCAATGAAAACACAAATCTAAAATCCAACGCTATATAGTAAAAACACAATTTCATAGGCAGTTCANGCAAATGACCACCAATGAAAACACAAATCTAAAATCCAACGCTATATAGTAAAAACACAATTTCATAGGCAGTTCACGTGATGTAAACAGTTAATGGAGTGATAACAAGGAACTGATCACAGTATCCGTTGGTGAGGGTGAATAATAGCCGAGTTGGTCAGTAGCAAGTGTGTTGTTTTCAGAAAACGTATTATTGAACGAAGTAACTGTTTCAGTGCGCACAGGGGTCTTGTGTCGTTTTTGTTGATTGTTACTGGCAGTAGCCTGGATGTGTGTTTGGGGCGATTGTTGTAGATATGCTTGTTCATTACTGGCAGTAGCCTGGATGTGTGTTTGGGGCGGTTGTTGATGACATTCTGATCTCATAAAGTTGGATAGACTTGAACATGACGCATTTGGGAGTAAATTTGTTGGAAATCCAGATAGCTTTGTTCAGGGCCAAGGCCAAGCATTGTTGGTGGAAGTTGCGGGAATTCATGTGATCAGTGTTGGTTTGGAAGGCGGGTGTTGGCAGAACTCCGTACTGTGGTTTGATTGTGTCGTATACATATTTCAACGTCAGTTACGATAAGCCACTGAGAAATTTTAATTTATCACCACCACTCAATTTTTTCATACTTGGCATCAAACAAAATAAGAAATTGAAATGAAATTGAAATCATTATCTTTATGCTGTGAAAAGATCTCTTGAGTTTGCTTTGACAACACACCAATATAATTTTCTAACTTGCCTTCCAATTTCTTTTTTTCTTCTAAATAGTGTACTAGTAAATGGTTAATTGGACACATCCATATCCTGTTCAGAATGCAAAAGGGAGAGAGGGGGGGACTTACATTGGCCGACACTTGGCACGAGCCCTCGAGACTGGCGGGCATCCCCGCGTAGTGTATCTTGGCAAAACTCTGAAAATAGTCACGGCACGCTTGTATCGTTCCGCACAGCTGGCGCATGTCGCCACGTAAGTGACTGCTGTGTCAGCGCCTTACGACGAGCAGCTTCTTAGCCAGCTGCTATTGGGGAAATAATAATATTTAAAAAAATATTTCTTTACTGCTTCGGGGAGGAACCAAGCAACGCGTTTTAACAACATGCTACTCACCTGCCGGACTGTTGTAGAGTTAAATATTTTATACATCTAACGTGCGTCGTCGATAATCACAAATACTTTAAAAATCTTTCTTGGGGGGTTTATAGATTTGTTACATACATGGTTAGCAGCTTTGCTTAAATAAATTTAATGCAAACCGCAGATTGAAAAGTTCTTATTCTACACACTGAACTAATTACAGACTTTACTAGTCTGTATACATTTCCAGTAGTGCTACATTCCCTTGCTCGTATGTACTTACCATCCTAAGTCTACAAAGACTAAGTTATATTTATTTTTAAATTACACTATGATGAACATTTACTAAGGTCTTAGCAAATAATTGTTTATAATTCACAACGTTTTGGTTTATGCTGGCTGTGGAAAATGCATTTTTAAAATCTTCCTATGAAACCTTTACAACACTCTAAGGTCCAAAAAGTAGANTATGCTGGCTGTGGAAAATGCATTTTTAAAATCTTCCTATGAAACCTTTACAACACTCTAAGGTCCAAAAAGTAGACCATAGCACAAAAACTGTAACAAACCCATCTATTTTATTTTGCACGCAGGCTCATTAAGGGCATGATTACACGGGCTAAAACGGCATAGGTATATTCGGATTACGAACTCTTGATTATAACAGCCGTTCAGTCGGGATAGAACGCGCCGTCCACAATTCAAGTCAGACGATACTCTTTATTGAGACTCGAATAGCTACAATTTTGTACAACGTAGACTATGAGTTAACATTCTAAACAATTTTCATTTATCTGCAAACAAAATGATGTCCAAGTACTCTTTTACAGGCTATGTACAAATTTGAAATGTGTACAAATTAGGACATGGCGGTGTTGTCACAAACGCGTAATGTTTTATGTCGCCCGTGGGAATAGCTAAAGTAGGCATCAAAATCCAAAAAAAAAAAAAAATCTCGCTTGTGGATTGCACGCAGTCAACTAGAGGTTCATTGATAAAAGTGCCTAACTAATGAACTTGTGGATTCCCTCCTGATTTATCTGGGGCGCAGTCTTCTTCCTTGATCGTTATTTAGGATCTGGGATGGCGTGGTAAGTTTCAAACCTTGTTCGTAAGTTATTTACGTCTGAAACCTTCTCCATTAGTGCCCTTTCAAGGATTTACGTGGTCCAGGTACAAAGGGCGAGGTATTTTTCGCACGTGGGCGGGAAGGGTGGCTCGCTGCCCACTCTGCAACATCTGGCACTACTCCTTTGGCACACGCCGCGCCCGCGGATGTGGGGAAAAAATGAGGCATCGCTGAAGGCGGAAGGGAGAGGGTGGGCAAGGCCGGTATCTATATCGATAGCCGAGGCCGCAGGTGTTTATTCTCGGCTGTGTATTTCACATCGCTGGCCAAGGTCGGGTCGGCGAAGACAACCTCAGCAGTCGCTTGCTAATCGACGCCTTCGCGCGCGCGAAGTGCAAGGGGCGTCGCATCGCAATCCCGCTGGGAAGAATCTCTCACCTCTCTCTTAGCGCTTCCGTCACCCACGTGCGGGTGCACAAGTCCATTAAAAGCTGTTCATCACAAAGTGAGCACTTTTGAAATCAACCTTAACCAACAAGCCATTGCTTTTACCTGCATATATTTTAACGGGCGCACTGACTGGCATGGACCCAATAACGTCGGTGACGATGGAGAGTAGTTTCATGTTTTAACGTCAAATTAAAAGCGTTAGGTAACCATTTGTGATTACTTAAATTATTTCTTTAGCTTTCGGTTTTTTTAATGCATCTAAGTATAACAATAATCGGATTTGTAAAATATTTACTTTTCTAACAATTTCAGTTTCATCTGACAGACGCAGGGCTTTCAAGATTGCTCAGTTTACCATGAACAGCCTATGCGTGTAATTATGTTGCATATACTGAGTTTGCATTACACCAAAATGTTGTAATGTGGTGGGCTCTTAAAATTACAACAAAACACAGGATCTGCTTTATAACTAACAAAAACATAAATACACGACATATTTTCTGTATACAAACGAATCAGTCGAGTAATAAANGATCTGCTTTATAACTAACAAAAACATAAATACACGACATATTTTCTGTATACAAACGAATCAGTCGAGTAATAAATAATATATTAACGGTGCTAGTCACGAAAAAATCCATCACTTCTATTCCCTCGGACAAAAAAAATTAGATTGCATATGTTTTACACAAGAGCATGTCAAAATCACAATTTTAGTGTTTTTGGGACATACAAATAATAAAAACTAACTCATTTATTTAAATAAGATAATTCACGTTAAACTGAGATACGAGTTACTTCAAAAAGTATTTGAAATCACGCTAAGAAATGTTTTCGCTATTTTTAAAAGTTGCTCAAAATAGGTAAAAATTTCAGTTGCATTAAAAATATATAATAAATACCATTATAAAATAGCATCTATATTTTAGTGGTTGTAGGGCAAAACAATAAATAAATAATAACAATCGGAAGTATATTTTCACTGACCTGGGGAATAGTTGATCAAGTAATGCAGCAATGTAGTTACATTAATTTCTTCGCCTGATGCTTGTATATCATTGCAGGCAATGCGGACCGACATAATTTGCCGTAATTTCGCACCGCACTTACTCACGACTTGGAGACACGCACGCGACGGACTGAAGGCGGCGAGAGAAAAAGCGCGGTTCACATGTGGTCGGCGCGAGGTGCGACAGATGGCGGAGGCGGCGACCTTGGGCGACAGGCGGCCTTGACCCAGCAGGCCGCGGCGGCCCGGCCAATCCGACATCAGATAAAAGTGGCGAGGAGAGTGTTTCGTGCTGGCGCGGGTCCCGGCTGCGAAAGAAAAGAAAGCGAGGAGGTGCGAAGTGGCCGCATGTCAGGCGACGGACCGTCCACCTCNCGGGTCCCGGCTGCGAAAGAAAAGAAAGCGAGGAGGTGCGAAGTGGCCGCATGTCAGGCGACGGACCGTCCACCTCATTCGCCGGCAGCTCGCCTTTCGTTTGCCTTCGTCCAACACGAACACCTACGGCATTCCCACGCCGTCTCCGTGAAGTGAGTTTGGTGACGTAACCCCCAAGCAGTTATAGTCTATTCTCGAGCGGTTCCTGCANCCACGCCGTCTCCGTGAAGTGAGTTTGGTGACGTAACCCCCAAGCAGTTATAGTCTATTCTCGAGCGGTTCCTGCACACTTTTTAAATCAAAACATTTGAAAAATCACCCCATGGATGATGACATGAGTGGTTGTTTCCTAAATATGTCATTTACCACATTCTTCACACGCTACCTTAACANCACCCCATGGATGATGACATGAGTGGTTGTTTCCTAAATATGTCATTTACCACATTCTTCACACGCTACCTTAACATAAAACTCTTTATTTTTCGTTGACTTGTAAGTTTTATTTGTATTTTATCTGTAAATTTTAATATTTCGTGAATTATTAATATTAATTAAAACAGTGAGACATTAGGTGTGTTGGTAATGCCTAGTAAGAAATAGTTCTTACACGAAATATCACTACACTGTGTGCGCACGAATGCGGCGCGTTGTCCCTCTGAGGTCATTTTCTAAACTTGCATGGGACGGAGGAAAAGCTTGAAAGTAGAAGTTAGCAGGAATTCAGAAAAGATGAAAGTAACCGTGAATAGACTATAGCTTATAGCGCTAGTCCTGTAACGTCATTCGCGGAGGCCTTCAACAAAAGTGAATTATTTTATAGTGCTATAGCTGAAACGAAATTACGTCTGTTGGCTAGTAAGAAAACGCAATGTACGGGGCAAGGTGCCTTTTTTCTTCCTCTAATACGGACGTCCTTGGTAAAATCAACACTAAGCTATAATTTCTGTAGTAGTATCATCAAGTTCAGAACCCCCAGTATACAATAGGTGACCATCCCTCCTAAGGGAAAACACGTGGAATAATTTTGAGTAAAAATAAAAGCTATTAGTTTCGACATTTATGTATTGACATGTATAAGTGGTACGAACCTGCTACGAACGAAAATTTTAAACCTGGCATTATGGCGACGACCCGAAGAGTTTGTGAAATACTTCACATCAGTTTGGGGCAGAACTCTGTGTGCGTGTGTGTGTGTGTGTATTTGACTGTGTCAGAAAGATTTTAATCGACTATACAACAGAAGGTGCAGTCTATTCACACATTGTGAAAAAAAAACAATTAAAATTAACTTACGTATGTCATGTTTTAAATAAATCATGAAATACAAGCGTTACTTGTTATGGTTGGTAACAAATAGTTCTTATGTGATTTTGTTTTTTCGCTTCCATGTTTAGATTTTCAGAACTGCACTGCTGGGAAAACATTTCACTGTCTTGTATAAAAATATTTGTTTTTGATTGCCCAGTGCACGAATACAGCGAATCATTTGAAATACAAGGCAGGTTATTTAATGTAGTAACATAATTGTTGGGTATCGGTATTACTGATATTTGTGGGAGGGGCACATATCTAGGCAAGAACTTGTCGAGGAATACAAAACATACAGCTGGTCGTAATAAGCATTAAAACACGTACAAACCCTACAATTTTATCGCAGCTCCTAAACGTTGGAATACAGTTAAAGTAGTTTGTTCATTGAAGTATCAAACTGCAATTCCTACGCGGGAGCTCCGTAAGACGGTAAAATACGGTCATTTAAAAAAAAAGACCACAAAATAAATACTCCACGCTGACTGTGACAAGAGCTAGCTATCAGGGACGACGATGGTGGTTCGCTAAACTGACGTGACTCCAATATTGGAACCGCTTGTGGCAAAATTATATTCTGAAAATACTACACTCAATTTCGATAGACTAACGGCAAAGTAACAAACATTATCGTTGATGAAATGATTAAATATGACATTTCCTTGCGGCATTCCATACGGCTGACTTTCTACGCTGTAGCGCAACATAAATTGTTAATGAAATAAACTCTCAAGTTATAAATACTTTTCTCAGCGAAGCTGAATACCTATTTTAAAAATAGTGAAATAAAATAAATCACGCATAAGTTACAACAGCCACCGGTTTAATTGACTGCTCTCTAACTCTTACGGTCTAAATTGGACATTTTAATCATTTTAACATTGCAGCAAACAAAATTGGTAAAAACTGCATCAGGATGTCTCAACCTGGGGAATACACGTAATAATTTCCGATAAACAGAAATCGAAATCAAGAGTATGTATACTTTTAAATTAAAGTTTGATCTAGACGTATCAGGGGCCCCATTTCACGCCTACTGCACACGCCCCATACCATGACAGAGCCTCCAACAGCTTGAACAGTCCCTTGTTGACATGTAGGGTCCATGGATTCACGAGGATGTATCCATACCCGTACACGTCCATCCGCCCGATACAATTGGAAACGAGACTCGTCAGACCAGGCAACGTGTTTCCGGTCATCAACAGTCCAATGGCGGTGTTGGCGGGCCCAGGCGAGGCGTAAAGCTTTGTGTCGTGCAGTCAACAACGGTATACGATTGGGCCTTCGGCTCCGAAAGCCCATATCAATTATGGTCCGTTGAATAGTTCGCACGCTGGCACTTTTTGATGCCCCAGCATTGAAATCTGCGCCAATTTGAGAAAGGGTTGCACGTTTGCCACGATTAATGATTCTCATCAGTCGTTGTTTGTCCCGTTCGTTCACGATTTTTTTCCGGCCGCAGCGATGTCGAAGATTTGATGTTTTACCAGATTCCCGATATTCACGGTACACTCGTGAAATAGTCGTACGCGAAAATCCAAATTTTATCGCTGCCTCAGAGATGCTATGGCCCATCTCTCGTGCGCCGACTATAACACCACGTTCAAACTCACTTAAATCTTGATAACCTGCCATTGCAGAAGTAACCGATCTAGCAACTTTGCCAGACGCTTGTTGTCTTATATAGGCGCTGCGGACTGCATCGCGTTACTCTGACTGGTTCCATACCTCTGTTATTTGCATACGCACGCCTATACCAGTTTTTTTGGCTCTCCGGTGAATAAACTCGAGATCAAAACCAGAACTCCTTAGTCGATACTAGTTTGATCAAAGCGCTTTCGTTATACTTGGTATTAACTTGTCATAACTCTAATTCACTTAGAGATGTTAGGGAGAACTAAAATTTAGATAACTTATATCTTTATTCTTTACAACAATTTCAGTTTTAACTAGTTAAGACTAGTTATGAGCAAAATAATAAATCACATAAAGTGATTTTGCGTGTTCGATTAGTTTTGGTTAAGTTACGTTATGATTAAGCTAACCATTTCAAATGATGTAGTAATTTTAACTGTACGATCAGACGAATAAGCGAGTATTGTTAATATTAGTTGTATATCGCGTTTTAACTGAGACTTTGAGTGAAAACTATAACCCTAACAAACATGGCAAATTCCAGCATTGACGGGTTAATACTGTTACGCGTTCCCTGCTTCGCATCCCGCGCGAGCGAGTGGAAGTGAAGGACAGCAGTTATATGATAGCGGCGGCAGCAAGTCAAAGGATTGTTTTATGAACAGGCGAGTGATAGGCCGGTGGCTGCGTATCCGTTACAGAAAGCGAGCAGACACGATACTTCTTTTTGCGGCGCACGCTGCTGGCCTTGGTTGTATTGATTTCTGAATTTATCTGAAGAATGCTCTGGATTAATGACATCGTTCTCTCAGCTTGACTCGGGGTGCGTTGAACCTTCCAGATGGTCAGGGCGAACAATATAAAAGTGTGACAGGTCTCCAAACTGAGTAGTTGATGAGTTAATGAGTGGCTGAGTTCCCGAGTTCCGAGCGATAGAAGACGAGCACCGAGAGAAGTGACCAGCGGAAGGGAAACCTGCGACTGCGAGTATCAAGCAGTGAAGAGTGCGGCTGGCAGGCTGGACTATTGGACTAGATGCGTGAGTGAAAGACATCACAAATGGTGGCAACATATATATTAAACACGTATTAAAAATGAGTATGAATTAATTGACTGTAACCAAATCGAGACAAATAAGAAGGACGTTAATAAAAGTTGAAATAAACATTCAATAATGCGCTTACAGTTAAATAAAAAGAGTAATACATAGTGGAGACAGACAAATTAATGCTGTAAATAAGAGCTGTGTGACTAAATTAAAAATAAAATTTAGTTATTTTATTTTTATTAAAACCNTTAAAAATAAAATTTAGTTCTTTTATTTTTATTAAAACCTCCATCCCTCACGAACTCAGATGAACCCCTCGGGCGACCATGTAACAATACTATTATAGTTTTAACAAAAGGGCTTTGATAGAATTAGTTTTGACCAGGGAATTGTGGATTTAACCGATTCCGAGGTTTTATGGTAAAAAAGCGCGCGCGCACACACACGCACACATACACAGCGTATTTAAATCAGATGAGGGAGGGGAGGCAAGAGCACATACAAAACATAAGGTGCGCATGGGCATCAAAAGGTTGAGAACATTTCGGACTTCATGAAGACCTATCTTAAAAATTAAACACTTCCCGCCAAGTGAAACATCTGACATGGAGCCATCGCAGGAAACATTTTACTCAAGGGCGAAGGAGTGCGCGCAAAAAGACAAGATGCCAGTTACGCATCGCGCGGGTGCGAGACATTTGCAGATGTTAGATAAGTTGGTGTGCAAGCAGTTCACTCTCTGGTCTTCAAGACAGAATGTTTTACCGTACACGTCCTTCGTGTAAAAAAAACTCTTCCAAGCACGCGTAACACATGCCTCTAGGTGCAGTATTCCCACCTTCACTTCCGTATGGCATTCTACGGTAGCCTTGTCATTGTGTGGAATAGCACTCAACATAAAAATCATTGAGAAAATACACATTTTAGTAATTTTTCATTTTTAAAATACACGGCAGGTAAACAAAAAGAGCAATTAGCATTGAGACGTGAGAAGTTTTTTAAATTCCTTTTGAAGAAAAAACGTTTTTTTTTCTCAAGCTCCGTTCACCATTTGGCGGCCAAGGGTACCTTGGGTACCGTAAGACTGAACAAGTTCAACTTAAAAAGATCTGTAGTATCATATGCACAATCTTCTGAAGATTAACTTTGTGGCGAAAACCTTCCTACTTCAAGAAAACTGTTGACGCTTTTGCGCACGAGCAACCACGCATCTTCACAAGCACACACAAGCATCGCTACCACAAAATTGATAAAGATTTCCTAACAATTTAGTCGTATTATGAGAGGAGAGAAAAAAAAGCAAAGACACCGACACCCATTAAAAAAAAAAAGAAGGAAAATATGAACAATTGGAAAATCGAGGAAGGCTATCTGAAGTAAGACACATACGAGAAAACTTTTAAAGGCGTAAGGAATACGAACGCTAGCAGCTACTTACCTATTTTGGCGACGCAGCACATTTGTGAAGCGCCTGAAAAGTATGGCGGTTACAGAACTGACTAAAACTTGCCACGAGTTCAACATGAACCACGCTGGAAGTAGACGCGCACAACACGTTGGAAGGAGCGAGCGGACAGAGAGCAGCAGATTGCGTGGCGGACACCTGGCGCTCGTCGGCGTTTCCTAGGAGCCCAAGTGGGTGAAGTTCCCGCAGCTGACGTCAGCGCCCACGTGGCGCAACATGCACCGTGTCACCTTGACACCGACTGCAAGCCGCGGGGGAGCGTGCGCTGGGGAATAGATGGACACGCTGCACTTGCACCTACACTCCCCACATCAAGTTTTCACCGTCAGCACCACCCTCGCTACATTACACACACGCCTGTATCAAGGTCCCAAAATACTTTCTCCCGCAGGTTTACAACCAATCGGGCAATATCCTTGCCGTAACTATAAGCATCGTAATCTATAGGAAAAAGTAAATACACTCAGTTGCAAAAAAACTGATCACCCAGAAGGTGACATGGCAGGGGCACGAAGTGGGATAGGCACACCACACGGTAATAAGTACACAGAAGACATAAAAACATTGTACCACACCAAGCACATGTTTTGCAAGCGACCAACACTTGCAGGATGCATTTTGTATGGTGTCGGATCAGACGTAGCACGGAGGCGACGATACGATCGGGCATAGAGTAATACATAAGTAGGATGTTCTCCTGAGGAACTTGGCACCACTGGCGCAACTGACCCTCCGCCGTAGTTGCCGCTGGCCCTAGTGGCAGTCCAATCTACTCCCCAGACGTCCTCGATGGGCGAGAGGTCTGGGGACATTGCTGGCCAAAGAAGCTTGTCGACATCACGAAGGCAGGCCAGAGACACCCGTGCTGTGTGAGGCCGGGCATTATTATACTGGAAGATGGGGTTGTCAAGCTGCACCAGGAAGGGGAGCGCACATTGGTCACAGAATTTCCTGGACGTATCACAGCGCCATCAGGGTTCCTTCATTCATCACCAGTGGTGTGCGAGAATCGTAGGAAATGGCACCTTTACACCGTGACACCTCGCGTTGGAGCAGTGTGCTACAATAAAGCGTGGATCACGGCGCTGGTCAGGACATATATAGACTCGAATTCGGCGGTGGTGTATATCCAGGCAGAATCTAAATTCTTCGCTGAACACCACTCTTCGCCAATCCGCAAGCTTATATGCTGTCCGTTACCGGCAGATCATAATTGTAGATGTCGTAAGGGACGACAGATCCAGCTCTGCTAGCCGCCTGGACATGGAGCTGGTGGGCACGGGCGTATCTCCAGCTGCCGTGACATGTCCCTGGATGGTGCGCAGCGACGCCCGTGGAGTGTTACAGTCAGTCGTACGATGAAATGATCCTCCCAGCTGGTGGTCCGCCGGAGTCGACCCGAGACTTCTCTAGGGGTGTATGTACCCTCCTGTTCCCACTGCGTCCAACACCGACTCAGAATGTAGGCAGAACGGTTTAAGTGGCGAGCAATGCACCGGACCTTCCAACCTACTTCTCGGAGGCCGACGACGCAGCCTCTCTCAAACTCATCTAGCTGGGCAAATACTTGTCTAATGCGCTTCGGGGCATGCTGCATGTTTAATGAATTTGACTCTGTGGCTCACACTGCTACTAAGGCGTCAAGCGCTGTCTTGAAGCTATGAATGGAGTGACATGTATGGCCCCTAGTGACACATCAACACAAGCAAACCGCATTAAACGCAAATAAGACACATGTCGGGCTATAACGATACTGTGTGGCAACCTCGGTTGTATTCGCGCAATTCGTTCTTGGTAGTAATTTTTTTTGCAAATGAGTGTACAAAACAGCTGTAAGTTTATTGAATATGTAGGACAATGTGGTATCAAAATTGACGCGTTTATATAGGAGGGAGGGGGTGTCCGTACGTTGAATCTACTGTTTCGATGTGGTTTTTCTCAAGTAGGTCAAGATGACAAATTCCAGTCTTATTTCGCTAATAAGTACCTCCCAATTTCCTCGCCCTTTATTGAGTCCCTGATAAGCCATAGTGCCCGCAGAACTAATAAAATAAATGTTTGTTAAATTAAATATTTGTGTATGTTTTGAACAAAATTCATTTAAACAAAAAAGTCTAACATTATGGTCACGTGCCATGAACGTAATTCTATTGCACGCGTTAGTGTTGCAGACATTCATTGATGATGTCGCAGAGGGGACGTAGGGTAGGGTGCGCTTCCCAGCTGGTCAGTAGCCAAATACCACTGAACGACTGTTTGTCACTGGAACTGCCAAATGCACATGAGGTTAGCGCACTCTTTAAATGAAAGAATGCGTGCTTTCTAATGTTACTATATTACCGTTTTTTCTGTCTGAGATTTATTACAAGTTTATTCACAATAATAATTCCATATGCAGCAACGCTAATTCTTAAACGAAATGATACAAGAAAACATTAACTACATACATGCATGTTACAGTTTGGTGCCTAGTCAATTTCTGCTCTTCCGTGCATTTATTTTAACGTATACACAACCTAGGATACGTCAGTATGTTTAGCATAAAGTTACAGGAAATATGGAAATACTTAATTCAAAATAACTGACACGTAAAATGTTTTTTTCTTTATGCATTATTCGCATTACAGTTATAACTGGCATAAAATATTTATGCTTCATGCAATTTTGCGGAATCAATCGACGTATGGATACTAGACAGATCTGCGGGAATGTCTATAAGTGTGGCGGAAGGATGCACACTGAGGAGACGAAACAAGCAGGGTTTGGAAAGAGTTGAATTATCGGTAACGCAGAGCGTGCATGACTGGGGGGTGAAGGCGGCACGGCAGACGTGTGTAAGTGGTGGGCAGTTCGCATCGCACGCGGCGCGAGGATAAATAAAGCCCGGCCTCCGCCCACACTGCGACGTCACACATCGCCTGTACCTCCGGCGCCGCGGTGCTGCCAACCTCGTAGACCGCATTAGTTCTGCAGCCACCGTAGGTTGACGTTTTTCGCTGTCGTGTTTGTTCACGACGTATTCATAGTTTGTAGAGATTTATTGTGCGTATATCTGGCTAAACGGGCTTCGTTCCTAAGGCCAGACGAATTTCGCGCCGCTTTAGATTGGTGATAAATGAACCAATAGGTAGTACGTATTGAAAGTATACTACAACACAGTTTTTTGAAAATCATTTACTAGAAAGTCGTACAGTAATATAATAAAATAGAGAAATATGGCAGCGTCTAGGTTGTACATCACATATTTTGGAATATTGGTATTAAAAATAACGAGTGAAACAGTGTGGTCTTAAACATTCTGCATCCCAACAGCAAATTGCAAACGCAGAAAATCTGCTTACATGAGAACCACAGGTTCTGTCCGTTACGCCTGTTCTGAGTAATCGGCGTAAATGTGAACCAAGATTAAATATGAAGTAGACCAATTTTCGTCTTCTGCGCCATATCATTAATATCGACTCGCCCATAACTAGTACAACTGTCAAGTCACAAGATCTACAGTAATGGAATGTGTTCGTTTACATTCGAATCTACAACACACTGACCCTTTTATATGAATGAAGTACCCTGGCTCGCTGTAGTACATTCTTGTTAAATTAAAAATTATGTTACATGAAATGCAGATGCCTATCCTCTTCATTTTAACTTCATGAATAGTTCAAGTCTTCAAAAAGGCTTTTTTATAGAACAAAAAAGTTGCCCATGATTCAGTTACTTTGAAATTATTTAACGCTAGCATCCGATGTCAAGTCATAG
Organism: Clitarchus hookeri; assembly: GCA_002778355.1. Lineage (NCBI taxonomy): Eukaryota > Metazoa > Arthropoda > Insecta > Phasmatodea > Phasmatidae > Clitarchus > Clitarchus hookeri. The sequence goes on along the minus strand of NQII01002641.1, from coordinate 4,338 downwards.
GCCGGGAAGATTTGACATATCATTAATAAAAGAGGAATAATTTTAATAGCGTTTTAAAGTCCTCGCTGTTATATTAAGATGCTAATAGGAGGACCTGGGGTAACAAACTTGTATCTACAAACACCCACGACTTTCCAGGGATTAGGAACTCGAAATTTTAAGGTCCAAACAACGTCTGGGCGACCGTAACCATTGAGAAGACCACAAATATTTTCTAACGTCACATTTCTTTTTGGGAAGTCCCAATTAACAAGTATCTTTATTCTTCGCCTTCGTACCCACTCTTCGAACAAAGTATCGTGTCATGTGAAGTACTATTCCTCCACAACTTTTACCGAAGACTTCACGATTTGGCGCTGCAGTCGCCTTGAGTATAACATGTGTTGAGTATCCAGGCAATTATCGGAACTGGGAGGGATGGAGAGTTGAACAGGGTAGTAGTTTAGCAGGTTAAGTGTACATAGTGGGTAGGAGGGCGTTTCCCACAGAATTTTTATAAACATTTATTACTTACCCTGAACATAACATGCCTATTGTAACGCCTCAAATGATCACTATTTATTCCTGTCACAGTAATCTCAGTTTACTTTTGCAATGTGTATGTTAACGTAATATTTATTTGTTTGTGGCAGATATAATTTATTTACTCCAGCTGCAATTCATATTATAAATTGCGAGTCGTTTTAACATCATAAAACGTATTTCCCTGTAATTATGATTGTAAGTCTTTATGTTTCATTCACGAAGTTAGTTTTATGTGGGCCGCTTTGCATACAGGAATTTGTTGGTTGGTTGCTATGGTGACGCAAGACGGGTGGGTAGGATATGATGTAGCCGACTCGTGAATGGCGCCATGTATAAAGGCGCCGTTTAAGTATGCAGTTTTTAAGGCTTTTTGCCATCTTGATTTTCCCATCAGGCAGGCGATAACCTAGTGGTCGTCGGCCTGAGAGATATTTTATTTTGCTGGTTAATTTGGTTGAGTCCCGTACAGAAATGTAGACTGCCGATATGGCAAAGACACGTGGAATCTGAAGAGGAATAATTTAAGTCAGCACGCACTACCTACGCGTATTATATTTAAAGCCAAGTTTGAGCTACCGCGATTGCGTTTGATACGGCAAAGAATCTAGTGACGCACCTAAGGCTCGATATAGCCTGGTGAGGGAAGACTAAGGCCCGCGACCAGCGGAACCAGCGACAGAAGTTATCAAGAGCTGTTGCAGCGATCAAGATTTATTTTAAGCTAAGTATGCTGAATTTTCGACACAGATTAATGATTTTTGAGAAACTAATCTAGTTTACATTACGCCATCTTGGATCATAATTTTTGTTAAAGGTGCTCTGCTCTGCCTATATGCCTACGGGGCCCTGAAATGAGGTCTCATGTTCTCCCAACTAAGTCGGTGTGAGAAAGTTATTTATTAATTTTATTTGCACATATTGTAATAATTTAAAGAAACTGAAGAGATTTACCTACATTTGGAATTATAAATAAGAAATATGTACGAGAGAGTTGCACCCGTAGTTACGGCCACACAAAGCACAGTAAATTTTGAAACTAATAACGAATTGCTCCATAATACTTATTATTTGCACATATATTCATTTAATTCATAATATTTCAACTAAAATATATATTTTTCAATTAAATTAAATGTACTTCTCTAGTCTCTGTGAGTAATCATTTGGTCAGTAGGTATTGGTAGTTTTTGGTTTTTATTTCTTCCAAGTGTGTCTTGTGTGGTTTTCGTAGCCTACGGAGACACGCTGTGACAATTGTTCCTGAACTAAAAACATCCTTCGTAAGATATAGGTCTGTGGTAAGATTCAATCTGGTGTTTTGGTTCCCTGGGTGTGTACGTTACGGTCTAACTACACATTTACACTACCATACATTACACGATGGTTAGATGGTTTGGCATGTTGCATCAGCACCGATTAATGTCGGGATTAAAACTGCCTTGTCGCCTACTTCAAAACAGGACGCGAGAATGCGGCAGTACGCGGCGGTGACTGCTTTACCTAAACGAAAATCAGGCGTCAAGAAGTGATGAGGGGCGTGCCTTCATGACAGCTCAAGCTATCGCTATCGCTATCGCGTGGTCGCCCAATCATGCGATTACCAGTCGCCAAAAGAGTGGCGTGAACAAAACACGACGTGCTACGTGATACGTGCACTCCGGTTGCGGAAAATAATTTTCTGCTTTTGATAACAGTAAGCCGTACGTATTCGGCCGACACATTTCATTTTCCAGGCGATAACGGTGGACTGATTACGATTCACCGTCATAGGTCGTTGCCATTAATTAAAGTACTATTTCCTTTTGTAGGCTTGGGCCTATCAGAACCTTATACTAATGGTTGGATAATTTGGAACGCTCGTATAAAAGATCTATAACAGCTTTAGAGATGGAACAACGGAAAACCACTTACAAAAAGCCATCCCGGAGCCAGGCATGATAAAACATTCTCGGTCTTTGGTCACTGGGAACATGCTCATGTATCACGTCCGCTGATACAGCCCTGGCTTGAGCACACACTCGTTCCTAAAATTTGCATAGTAGCATTAGGAAATGCCTGTCGGGAATTTCGTATTTTCTGTGAGGTATGTACTGCGAATGAATATCGATACTTGTATTCTCTGATCCACTAACGCGTCTTCTGCTACAATGCGACAGCTAGATGCATCCCAACACTTTGCGTACAACGCGGCAGATACTGTAAGTCTGACAACTGTATAGTTGGGTCCTAAGCTGCACCGCTGACATTGAGCCCGCCCCGCGCGTACGGGCGGAAGAGGACAGAGCGGTTATATGATAGAGGTGGCAGCAGGTCAATTGAATGTTTTGAATTACAGACACGCACTAAACCAAGAACCACGTATATATTACCAACAAGCGAGCCGACACGATAATCCTTTTGCGGCACGCGCTGCTGACCTTGGTTGTATTGGGTTTATGTATTGATCTGGAGAATTTTTTAGAGGTTTGCGGCCCTCGATTCTCTAAACGTGACTCGGGGCGCATCGAACTTTCCAGGTCAAGGCCAGCAGATTATAAAAAGCAAGTCGGGCGTCCGAGCCGGGAGTTGAGTTGTTAAATGGATGAGTAGCTTAGTTTTAGCGATAGACGACGAGCGGACTTGCCGAAGAAGGGAAATCCGCGACTGCGAGTATCAAGCAGTGAAGAGTGCGGCTGGCAAGCTGGACTATTGGACTAGATGCGTGAGTGAAAGATATTACAAATGGTGTCAACAGATAGACGAACAAATTTGAATAAAGACTATGAGTTAAGTGCCTGTAACCAGAGACATTAAGAAATACGTTAATTGGAGTTGAAATAAACAATAAATATCACTCTCGCTGTTAAATAAAAAGAGTGATAGTGGACACATAATTTAATGCTGTAAATAATAGCTGTGTGAATAAATTAGAAATCAAATTTAGTTATTTTATTTTTATTAAAACCTTCATCCCTCACGAACTCAGATATGCCCCTCAGGCGACCATGTAACAATATCGATGCGTCCTGACCCCTCAAACAATCCCCCAAAATGAAAGCGGAAACTGACACAAGGCACTCACTCTACGAAGTCATAATACTCAGTAAATTCACGTAAAAAATAGTTTATACGAATTTTTAATACGCATCGCCCAAGCTGACTTCAATGGGAAATCAATGACAGTAAAATTCCTAATAAATAAATTTTAAAAATTACTGTTTCAAGGGAAACAAAAAATATTTAACGCAATTTTCTCTGAGAACATTACGTGGACATTTCCAAAAAAATATTATCCAATTATAAATTTTTTTGTAAACAGAAAATTTTAATATAAAGTCATAGAGAGAGAAAAATTAAACACAAAAATAAGCAAGATTTTTTGATATGCCAGTAATCCTTACGAAATGCCACACAGAATAAATATATTTGTTTTAGATGGTTACCTTTAAAATTACGCATTGAGTACAAACTACACATGTACATATATGTAGATAACTACACATATAATCCTCTTATCCCATGGTAGTTTTACAGGCGGTCACGTGACCCGCAGAGATGCGCCAAGAAAACAACACGCTCCCTGCAACTTTCTTGAGACTCGCTTGAGAAAGTCGGAGCTGTCCTGCCAAGATTTTCTTAGATGTGCCCATAAAATTCGAAGAATCCAATGTACTTTAGCAGAGCACACACCAGAACATTGCTCGGTCTTAAACTTGCACATTGCTTCATGTGAGAGGGCAGGGTTGTAGCTGCGTGCATTTCCCAGCAAACCCAGTGCAGGAGTAGATTGCATGGCGTGGACTAGCTCTCATCCACGGGTGAAACACAAAAACA
>NQII01002640.1:251224-277562 GCA_002778355.1 Clitarchus hookeri | reverse complement strand
AGCCCACAACGACCAACGCCTACAGAAATAGACCAACTGCCATCGCTCACAACTCAACTAATTACCCACCACATCACGACAGTGATTTACACTCTTTCGCGCCCACGGTCCGCGCTATTCAAAACATCTACAGAGGTTTACGACTCCACCCCCCCCTCCCCCTCAATCACGGCGCCACTTCTCCCCTTCTTCTTTTCTTCACAATGCACACCCGTCAGCCCCTCTTTTCTTCTCGTTCTTCGCCCTTCGCGATCCTGCCAAAGAACAAATCACGCGGGCCAACGCGACGACCGGTGAAGAAAACCCGCGAAGGAGTGGGGTGTCATCTTCTCTCTCTCTCTCACTATCTCTCTTTCTCTCGCCCATTCTGCGTGCGATTTTATTTTCCACACTTCCGCCCGAGATGCCGTGGCGAAGAAAAGGAAACTGGCCAGGAGCAGAATCCGAGGGGAGGAGGGAACAAAACGTGAGAGCATTAACGTCGCCAAGACGAGCGACACTGAAAGAAGGCGAAGAAACAAAATATATATGTGGGAGGAATTTTCAATGCCTAAACCTGGAGCACTTTCGAGGGCTTTATACGCCGGTAACGAGGAAGAGGTTGTGATAGAATCAAATTGGCTGTTGCCTGTAGAAAATGTCCACGGGAACCAAGGCCGCTGCGAAATAAAACAAGGTAAGAGGGTAGGCAGGAGGTATATATTCCGGAAATGGGCAGCGATTCTCAAGTCATCACGACAGGAGATCACAGGTCCCCTTGCGGGGTTCTAGGTACAGTTCTACAGCAACACGAGACCTTGGGAGAGTCTCCTGCTGAAACATCAAGTTGATAAACACACGGCTCATGTACTTACGGACAAATGTAAGCATGAACACTGCAGTTATGCTACGACATAATGCCATGTGTATGGACAACCGATCCCGACTTTATGGACACTAGTTGTTGGTGTTGTAGACAGGTTTGGTGGGCGCTTAACTAACCCTTCGGCGCCGAAGAGGCTGAAATTAGGCAAAGATGTAAAAGCGGCGGAATGCACCAGCGGGGGAAAAGGAAGGCCCTGAGAAAACCCGCCGGCAAACGACTACGTCCACCGCATTTCCTACATGCAGAAATCCGAGTGACCTCGCCGGGAATCGAGCCCGGTTCAAGTAGTCTGACCACTACACTACATGCTAGGCTGAAATGTTGGGCATATTATGATCCTAGCCTTAATTACATTTTAATTTTCAGTCTGATAAATACACTGCCGAGACCACGCCTTGCTGCCGTCGCAATTTCCCAAACAAGTACAAAAATAACAAAAGGAAATACTCCATAAATTTAACTGTTTTTTCTTGAAATTAGTAAAATTGAGAGTAGGAAAAGTTCAATGGCAGGCTAGTCGTGAGAACTCTCCTTAGTTACAAAGGCACTACGGCATCCCCAAGCGCGGTTTGCGATGGCTGACGTAAAGGCGCATGTTATCTCAGGTTATATAGCCAGTTTACACTGTTCACTCCACTGGCTCTCCTTTCTCTCCTAGTAATGTACCCATCCGTCATTGCTGCCATTCAATTTTCTAGGGCACATGCAAAAATGATAAACTGCCACTTCTTGAAAACAAGGGCGTTTGATTTTTGTCCCGAATTAGTTAACTACTGATAATAGCAGAGCTTTGTATGACGCAAATGTGTAATAAAAACACACAAAAATTATGTTTAATAAAAAAGCGAAATTCAGCTGTTGTCAATAGACAAATATATGAACCTAGAGTATGCAGCAGAACACATAAGAAAAAGATAAAACCGGTATAGCGTGTTACAAACAAAAGAAAAAGTATAGTAAATACAAAAATACGCAAACAACTATAAAAAACACGAGGACAACATAGACAAACAAAGCAAGATCCCTTTGACTAAAATGAGACGTTTAATTGAAATTATGATTAGAAACACTGGAAAAACAGGGGANAAACGAGGACAACATAGACGAACAAAGCAAGATCCCTTTGACTAAAATGAGACGTTTAATTGAAATTATGATTAGAAACACTGGAAAAACAGGGGNAAACAAAGCAAGATCCCTTTGACTAAAATGAGACGTTTAATTGAAATTATGATTAGAAACACTGGAAAAACAGGGGATTTTAATATATGGAGCCCCTTCTTCTGTCACAGCCAATGACCATCAGGCACCCTCCTGCTGTTACTATTTATTAATTTTTTCTACGAAAAATTAAGTAGTTATTTATAGACAGTAGTCACAATTAATTTGTAACGCGAGATAAAAAAAACCTTATTTGATATTTACCAGAGATACTATACAATTAAGAGAGATATAGTTCCCAACCTCCTAATCCCTGTTTCTGAGCTACTGGACAAGGAAGAGTTTTTTGTTAAGTAAAACGTCCCGCATGGTGTATTTCAGCAGTTATAACTGTGAAGCATCGACCTATCCAAGATTGTAATCTCGCCCCAAAATGATAAAGGTCCATAATACACTCACTTCCTTAAAAATTTTTGCACTAGGTAAAAATTAGCTGGTAACTGTAAAATATGGTGAATATGCACATAGGAGGATGAAAAACCACTTTTTAAACTTTTTTTTGTGATCGCACATACACACATGTAGACCGTGTCCTCTGAACAGTGCATAAAGTATGACACACAATAATAACCAAAGGCGATTTATTAGCGATATCCATATAGAAACATTTATAAGAACAGCTGACGGCGTTTGAAAGAAGCCGAACAATACGGCAGCGAAAGACAAGGCGTATTGTTCGAGCTTCAGAGTCATGTTGTATTGGAAGCAATGGACATATGAATGCATCCTCCTTACAAAGCATACTGTTTCTAGACATTTATGGTGGGCAACCAGGAGAGAGGGCCGTTTTATTTTCATGCAGGCATGATAAAAGCCAGTGAACTCTTGTCTAAATCAAGCGACCAGCTCTATGCCTCTACCAAAAGCATTTCGTGGCATTTGATAAGGCAAACTTCCGATCCTTACGAACTTTTAAATGTTCTGCCACTAACACTACAAAATCAAAAAGCAACGTGGAATAGTACTGTTATGAACGGCTCCCTTTGTCTTTGTGAACTTCCTCTCCGCTCTCGGGAGTGCAGAGCGCAGTGCTCCAAGGGCATCACCAGTAACCTGAGAAGAGCGGGCAAGGTTACAAAGCGAGCCGCGATATCGCGAGCACGAGCCATGAAGATGGAATGTCTTGGGTAGTCGTGTCGCAAATGATCTGGTCATCGCGCCCCTCAGCTCGACTCGGGTCGGAACCTTCTGGGACAGGCCATCTGGGGTATATAAGCCGTGACGTGCCTCTGTATCGAGAGTGTGGAGCGTAGCATAGCAATCAGGAACCGGCAGAACAATGACTGACGCAGTGACCAGCTAGTGTACTCCGCGAACATCGCGAGAGTAAAGAGAGACTCACAGGCTGGAATGTGGGATAATGCGAGGCATACATTCGGATTGATGTTAATGTATGGCAATGGGCATTTTGATCGTAAATGTGTAAACAATAAGTGAGGATTAAGTGACAGTACTCGGTATGGAGAGAGTGATACGGACTTTTACTATCGTATAGACTGACATTAAATATTGCACTCACTGACAGGAATGATAGGTGTTTATAGTAGAGATAGTAGCTGTGTGTATCTACATAACTTTGTAAATGAATTAAGACATTTAATTTAGTTTTCTTCAAGAGCTCCATCATCTGCGAACTCTGATATGCCCCTCGCGACTTGCAACAGTACTGATACGCTGCATGTTGTTTTTAGCAACAAACATACATTTTCTTTGGGAACTTATGAATATGGCAGAGTCAAGAGGACCACAGATGACCACTACAATCCCAGTATCATTTTACAGCAGCACACGTTGCCTACGACTAGTGTAATGGCATGAGGAGCCATCGTATACTATATCGTCCGTGGAAGGTAGTGATGCAAAGGCCATTTAGTGCACAGCGGTGTGCTGAAGAAATCCTGGTTGCCGATATGAGCTACCTTGACAACGACAAGTTTTAAGAAATATATCGCTCACCCGCACACAACTCTGGCTTCCCAGAAGTGTCTGCACCATGTTTCATCAATTTTATTGTCTATCCAATCACCCGATTTGATGCCCATGAACTAATTCTGGGACCAGCTGGGACGCTAGCTTAGTCAGTGTCAAAGTGTTCGGGATTTGGATTTCGATTTTTCAACAAGTGTTGGCAAATATGTCGCAAGATAAAATGCGGCCTTTGTCTTACTACATGCATGATTGTATCAAGGCGTGCGTGGAATAAAAAAATATATATATTGTAATCTTTTTTTCATCTGTACCATCACAACAATAAAACTTAGTTTCAATACAAAAGTCTCTTCTTGATCCGCATGTTCTGTTCAAATGGAAAAAGTGAGGTGACACATAATTAATTAGTTGTCTTATTATATGTTTCTTAAATAACATTATTCTAAAAGTCTGCCACTCACATATCAAGTCTCACTATCCCACGGTCCAGCCAGCCTGCCTCACTCTCTTAATCACCCGATACTCTCAGACTACACTCAATGGTCACTATGCTGTCACCTGCCGTTCCGATGGTTTCACACACCTGCCACTAGAACGCCCTCATAATGAACAATTAAAGACATTTTCATTACATATTTTTATTTTGAACTGGAAGTATATAAAACTATCTACGAAATTAACAGAGAGATTCCGTGAATTCACAGAACGTTTCGTGAAATTTATTGAAAGTCCGCTTCGGAAAAAATCAATGTGTCCGTAATTTTACAGAGAGTTCGCGGACACCTCTGGATAAATTTTTACCATCACCTTTCCGTAAAATGAAGGAAATATTTATAACAGTGCAGCAGATACTTCGCATCTCGAGTCGCGTTGACGGAAGCGGTAACACGTGTCGCGTGCCGGTTTAGGGATTATAGCACGACATTGGCTCACATCCATCACCCCCTCACACCCCCCCACCTAACGCACTTCGCTGGCGCCTACGAGACGGCATGTGGGGCCACAGGCAGGTGGAAAATTTCGGTACATGTGGAGCTGAAGCGTAGGCCTTCCCCTCCCACCCCCCTTCATCTTCGTACGCCCCTACCCGCCGGGAGATCTGTTGAGAGTGCAGGGCTTTCTTGAGTCATCAGCAAATAATCCGGTGTAGTTCGCCTGAACGCAGTAAATACGCACCGCGGCAGAAATACCTGACGAGATGTATTAGTGCCGAGGTATTACCCCCGCCCCGCCCCACCAAACCTTCAGAAACGAGGACACGTGTGTTGGAAGGCTTGTTAGGCGTTCTTCCACTTCACCCCTCTTACCCCCTTCCATCCCCTAAAATGCGCCACGTGCCGCCGATTCAGGGCAGCGGCTGGCGTGTATAAAAACCCCTTTCCAAGAATAGGAGGGGGTCAGTAATATCGGATCACGCTATGAAATGTTTCCGCAATTTGTAAAATTATTTCTTAAAATAACGGCATTTTTGAATATTTTTAAACTGTAGCAGACTGTGACTTTCGTGAAATAAATTTTTCTTTGTATATATTAATATGGATTAAGACACAANTTTTTAAACTGTAGCAGACTGTGACTTTCGTGAAATAAATTTTTCTTTGTATATATTAATATGGATTAAGACACAACCTTTCATTCACATGTGTTAAATTTTTTTGTTAAATATTTTTTTATCTTATTTGTACGTCCCAGAAACACTAAAATTGTAATTATTTATTGTCATGATGGAAAAACTATGCCGTATAAAAATATGTATTGGAGGAAAGAGTACTTACAAGTAATGTATACAAGCTGAACGGTGTTTCGTACATATATAATATAATAAAATCTTTACTACCAGCATTTTTATACGGGATCAGACCCCGCCATATTTGATTTTTAGAATTTTCGCAAAAACCCGCAGTATAGACTTTGTGCCAAATTTTAAAGAACAGCGCGCCACACGACAATCCTTTGTACATTATCTGAAGTTAGCATTGCTTGACTTCTGTGGTTGGTTCAACTGCTGAAGTCACCTGCAGGAAAAAAATCACTCTCTTCTTCCTATCTGTTGCTAGTTAAAAATGAATAAAGGCTGTGAAACCCCTAACAACTTGACAAAGCCCGAGAAGCCATAATTTATGCTGTGTCGTGGGAAAAATTTCGTTAAACGAACATAAACGTGAAATGTGGCGAAATATGGATAAATGCAAGTTAGCGGGGACTGATCCACATAAGTATGGTGTCAAGTAGAGAGCACTGGCTCGTGTCCTGCGACTGTGACACTTAACGACACGCCGCGAGCAAATGACTGCGACGACGCAGCCCACAGGCCGCCGGCAGTTTTATTGGTCCCCGTGATTTCTGGCAGAGGCGACGAGATAACGCGACAAAGGTTACAACAATTCATCACAGCTAATCGCCCCATCGTGTTCCTTTCAGGATCCCTGGCCCAGGAGTGTACACATCGCCAGGCTTGTGCGAGGGCACATCAACTGGCGTGCTCTGGACGTCCGAACGGCAAGAAAAAAAGAATAAGTCATTTGTTATGCGGAAAAGTAAAAGGACCTCTTGTCGGCCGAAAATTCGAAATTGATTTTTCGCTTTATTCTGTTGGAGGACAAAATTACGAAAATTTTAACTGGAAAGTTACTCATCTATCTAAAAATGTAATATATATATATANTCTGTTGGAGGACAAAATTACGAAAATTTTAACTGGAAAGTTACTCATCTATCTAAAAATGTAATATATATATATAATTTTTTTGGGTGTTGATAAGGGAAAAACAAAGTTTGGGGTAAAACTCAAGTAAAGTTTCTCAGTGCAACTTGTCGGACTCGAGAATATGGGCTGTACGCTGTTACCTGAGCACTTTAGTAGGCCCTGTTGAGAGTCTACTTTTCTCACCAGCAGAAAATTGATTGTTTTGACCCAGACTTTTAGTATTAGCCCTTCCTGTAAAATTCACTTGGCCGACAAGAGGCCCTTTCGCCCTTTCCTCGACACATTTACAAACCCCTCGAAACAATTTGAAGTAACTCAATTGAGTTGAAAGTATCATCCGGTTATATAATACCAAGTAGCGCACACACAATCCATGATAGGCTGTTGTGATTGGCTCATTGAAGAACAGGAGAACACCTGGACGACTGCGCGGNAGCGCACACACAATCCATGATAGGCTGTTGTGATTGGCTCATTGAAGAACAGGAGAACACCTGGACGACTGCGCGGAACTATCGACAGCTCGCGAACGGAGTCCCGCCCAAGACCTGGATGAGGACCAATAAAAACTGAGGGCGACAGGCCGAGGGGGGTAGGTTGTGAGAGCGAACCAGCTCCTTTCTCATACTCATCCCTTATAATCCTCCCTCAGCAATATGTACGACTTGCTGTCTGTATCCCTTAGTTAATAATCACCTCAAGCCACAAGTCACACATAATTTTTCTGTGTGATTTTTTAAATACATATTCACCTCGCAACCCTTGTAACACACTTACTTATGAGAACACGCTGTATAACTAACGGGCTTTACCGATCNTACATATTCACCTCGCAACCCTTGTAACACACTTACTTATGAGAACACGCTGTATAACTAACGGGCTTTACCGATCAATACAAGGAAGGGATGTTTATTCTAAGTAACTGGCCATAATGTCTTCGTTTGCTGATGAATTGTACAAATTTTATNAATACAAGGAAGGGATGTTTATTCTAAGTAACTGGCCATAATGTCTTCGTTTGCTGATGAATTGTACAAATTTTATTTCTTTCACATCTAATAGTTTCCGATGTTTTAAATGAAATATTTTAAAACAGATTAAAGACCTAAGGTGCCAAGTCCTGACTGTACGGTGGATAGGGAACGCATTGCCTCGTTGCATTGTCGTGCAAGAACTCCACTCGTCTTGCCAAGCATGAAGGCAACTTTATATTGCCAGGCAATGGAAAACCTCATTTTACGCTATCACAAACGCTTAAATAAATTTGGCGATTGTGTCGGAAAATATTGGAATGGTGCCGAAATGAAAAGGTGTTTTTTATATTGGCCTACCTTTATCCGTTCACCTACAAAGAAATAGAGAAACTTAATTTTCTACTTACCCTCGTATTTTAATTAAGGCATTGCAAATACCAAAATTAATCTGATTCTAACTGTTAAAGGGCCCGCATAATGCTCTGCCATACTGTCGCTGACAACAGGAATTGGTTTGTGTCTGACGTTATAATAAGTAGCTATTTATGAACTGCGACAAACAGCCTCAACCGCAAGTATTATCTCCCTGGACGAGTCGGAATCCATTATTGCGCGCTGGTTTTTGCTGTGTATACAGTTATACACTGTTAAAACTTTCCGTATATTGAAGGAAATCTTTTAGTTAATAAACGAGAACTTGATTCGTAATGCAAATGCAAAACATGAAACGTCGCCATATTTCCTATATATTAGTGTTTCGGGAACGTACAATGTCGGGTATACACGGAGCTTTCTTCGCCACTATAACCAGAAAATAATAATTTCTGATGCAGTTAGGATATCCACGCCACTTAGACCTATATACACCTTCGAACATAACCACAAACTGAAAAAAAATTAAATTACGCATGTTACTTGAATGAAAATAACACTTATATATTTCTTTGCCTTCGACGAGTGCTATAGGTAAATTTTGAACTGAGTCATACCATTCTTACAGTTTGATTCGTGTTCAAATCTCCCTCCAATACAAAATATTTAAACATTAAAAAAATTCTATATACACAGAGAAACACTAGCATACCGAAAGTAATTTTTTTTTTAGCAGTAGTGCCTAAAATTAGTAAACTGGAAATTCAGAAAACCGAATAGTAAATTTACAGAGAGGTTTTGTGAACTAACAGAAAGTTGTGTAAAGTTTACGGGAAGTCCGTAAAAAAATGTGTCCCTAGTTTTACGAAGATTTTTGGATAATTTTTTTTGGTACATTTCTGTTTCAAGGATTTTTTTCTAATAAGGAAAATCATTAAATCCACTTGTTCACTGTCCCATATACAGTGCATTGTTACTAAAACGGTTATATAAACCCTTTTGAATCTGGGCGAATATGTGTTGGAATAATCANCCATATACAGTGCATTGTTACTAAAACGGTTATATAAACCCTTTTGAATCTGGGCGAATATGTGTTGGAATAATCAATTCCAAAAAGTTTGATGCAAAACGTCTGCATGTATCCGTGAAAAGGTAAACATTTCACTGGCAGTTCAAATTTTGCTTACGTCACGTCTTGATTTTTCATCCCCGCANCCATATACAGTGCATTGTTACTAAAACGGTTATATAAACCCTTTTGAATCTGGGCGAATATGTGTTGGAATAATCACTTCCAAAAAGTTTGATGCAAAACGTCTGCATATATCCGTGAAAAGGTAAACATTTCACTGGCAGTTCAAATTTTGCTTACGTCACGTCTTGATTTTTCATCCCCGCANATATCCGTGAAAAGGTAAACATTTCACTGGCAGTTCAAATTTTGCTTACGTCACGTCTTGATTTTTCATCCCCGCACAGAACTCATCAGCTGTACGATGCAATGTATCTTAATGGCCCACTGTATTGGAGGGTGAATGAGTGAGTGACGAGAAGTGGGCGGCTAACAGCGAGGTCATGACAGCCGATAAGGGTGATTGAGGTGAGTATGGAGCGCCACCGGAATGTAAAGGCGAGGGAAACGGGAGATTCCCCAGAAAACTCGCAAACCAGCGGCATCGTCCGGTAAGATTCCCACATGCGAAAATCCGTGAGTGACCCGGCCGGGGATTGAACCCAGTTCGCCTTGGTAGAAGGCGAGCAGCCTAACCGCTAACCGCACAGACACTGCAGCCCCTGTATTGGAGGGTGTAACCAGCTNCCTTGGTAGAAGGCGAGCAGCCTAACCGCTAACCGCACAGACACTGCAGCCCCTGTATTGGAGGGTGTAACCAGCTCCAATTGCACCAAAGGAAACCAGGCTTTACTGTGGCTAGTGTTTGTAAGTTTATCATGCTAGGTAATGTATTTTAGAGTTGAGCGGTTTTATTCTGCCGAACTTTATTTTTTATGGAAAAATATGTCNCCTTGGTAGAAGGCGAGCAGCCTAACCGCTAACCGCACAGACACTGCAGCCCCTGTATTGGAGGGTGTAACCAGCTTCAATTGCACCAAAGGAAACCAGGCTTTACTGTGGCTAGTGTTTGTAAGTTTATCATGCTAGGTAATGTATTTTAGAGTTGAGCGGTTTTATTCTGCCGAACTTTATTTTTTATGGAAAAATATGTCATTTTGTGCTCCTTGCCTACCAAAACTAAAGAATGAAATTCAATAGGTAGGTTTACGATATTTCAATACTGAGGCAATATTAATACATTGTTTTCCCATATCACATGTAGTCCATTCATGGGTTACTTCCTACTTTGCTGAAGTCCTGCCAAAGTTCTACTTTCAGGATATCCCTTCACCTCATACAAACAAAGCTTAACTTACACTAGAAAATTACATAAAAGGGACAATGCACCGCAACCGTGCGCATTCAGTAATTATATTTTGCAAGATAAATATTTCATAGTGGGCATCCCAACACACATCATTCTCGCTGTTTTTATTCGTATCCATATAAATACACTGGAGAGCCAAAAAAAAAAAACTGGTATAGGCGTGCGTATGCAAATAACGGCGGTATGGAACCAGTCAGAGTAACGCGATGCGGTCGGCAGCGTCTAAATAAGACAACAAGCATCTGGCAAAGTTGCTAGATCGGTTACTGCTGCTACAATGGCAGGTTATCAAGATTTAAGTGAGTTTGAACGTGGTGTTATAGTCGGCGCACGAGAGATGGGACATAGCATCTCCGAGGTGGCTTTAAAAGTTGGATTTTCGCGTACGACCATTTCAAGAGTGTACCGTGAATATCGGGAATCCGGTAAAACATCAAATCTTCGACNCCGCCAACACCACCATTGGACTGTTGATGACTGGAAACACGTTGCCTTGTCTGACGAGTCTCGTTTCCAATTGTATAGGGCGGATGGGCGTGTACGAGTATGGAGACATCCTCATGAATCCATGGACCCTACATGTCAACAGGGGACTGTTTAAGCTGGTGGAGGCTCTCTCATGGTAAGGGGCGTGTGCAGTTGGCGTGAAATGGGACCCCTGATACGTCTAGATACGACTCTGACAGGTAAGAGATACGTAAACATCCTGTCCGATCACCTGCACCTATTCATGTCCATTGTGCATTCCGACGGACGTGGACAATTTCAGCAGGACAATGCGACACCCCACACGTCGAGAGTTGCTACCGAGTGGCTCCAGGAAACTCTTCTGACTTTAGACACTTCCATTGGCCACCTAAATCACCAGACATGAACATTATTGAGGATATCTGGGATGCCTTGCAACGTCCTGTTCAGAAGAGATCTCCACCGCCTCACACGCCTATGGATTTATGGACTGCCCTGCAGGATTCACAGTGGGAATTGCCTCCTGCATATCTTCAGGCATTAGTCGAGTCCATGCCACGTCGTCTTGCGGTACTTCTGCGTGCTCGCGAGGGCCTACACGATATTAGGCCGGTGTAAGAGTTTTTTTGGCTCTTCGGTGTAGTATAAAACAAAGTCGCTTATCCGCGTCTGTCTGTGTATTCGCTTAGTACGTCTAAACTACTTGATGGATTTTGATGCGGTTTTCAATATAATTTAGAGACTTTTTTGAGAAACATTTTGGTGTATAAAACATGTACATTTAATGTAAAGATAGTAGAGAAATGTCGAACCGTTTGTAATCAAGTCGTAAAAACCCGCTTTTAGGGCGGTNCGTTTTAGTAACATTTACATTTAATGTAAAGATAGTAGAGAAATGTCGAACCGTTTGTAATCAAGTCGTAAAAACCCGCTTTTAGGGCGGTTATATGACTTGCGCTGACTTAACCATAAGATATACATAAAATTAATGTACTACAGAATTGTAGCTCTCCAAAAGGTCTACAGAAAAGTCCGTGATAGCATATGTTTATCTTTTAAGGATGGTTGACAGTAACCATTTTTTTCTTTCAAAGTATCGCTGTAAAAACAGAATTGTTACCGAGCGAAGCCGGGCCGGTTCGCTAGTTAATTATAGATAAACTAAAAATATAAGTAAAAATTTTATTTAACCCAAAAATAAGATAGTTTTTCGTTAACAGAAGTAAAAAACCTCTTGTGAAACATGATAAATTTAGGAAACAACCAAACACATGATGTGATTTTCCAAGTGTGAAGATGCTGCGAACTCACTGTGCGAACATCGTGGTGAATGTGTTAAGATATGCGTGTGAAATAGACTCGGCGCAGTCCAGCATACAACACGCAGCTGAAGCTCCTCCTCGCCCGCTACGACACGTAACTTGTATAGAGGTGCGGCAAGAGACGCAGCTGAAGCACTTCCTAGGCCGCTACGACACGTAACTTGTATAGAGGTGCGGCAAGAGACGCAGCTGAAGCACTTCCTAGGCCGCTACGACACGTAACTTGTATAGAGGTGCGGCAAGAGACGCAGCTGAAGCACTTCCTAGGCCGCTACGACACGTAACTTGTATAGAGGTGCGGCAAGAGACGCAGCTGAAGCACTTCCTAGGCCGCTACGACACGTAACTTGTATAGAGGTGCGGCAAGAGACGCAGCTGAAGCTCCTCCTCGCCCGCTACGACACGTAACTTGTATAGAGGTGCGGCAAGAGACGCAGCTGAAGCACTTCCTAGGCCGCTACGACACGTAACTTGTATAGAGGTGCGGCAAGAGACGCAGCTGAAGCACTTCCTAGGCCGCTACGACACCTGGCGTTTCTCACCCCCAGATTGAAGATCAGCACCAGAGTATACACACACGAGGCGCCGAGCCATTGCCGTGCTAATGGCCGGGTTTGTCCACGTCTCGTGTTACGAATGGTCCTTTCCGCCGCCGACTAATTAGCGATTACCAATGCGAGGCTCGGGGTCCGACTGTCTTGCTTCGATTCGGGAGAGACAAACCGCCGGAACTGTAACAAGCTCAAGTCAGACACTCAGCGAGGCCCTCTACTCTCTGTAGCCCCAGAACGGAAATGCTGGAAACGCGCATCGCACAACAATCAATTAAGCGAAAACCATTGAGTTTTCCTTTGCGGGATGACTGTCGCTTATTTTCCGCAGATATCACAAGCCACCCATAGCACTATTCGCCCGCTTGCAAAAAAAAACCCTTTGTATTAAGACGAAGGGAGAGGGGAAAAGCTCAAACATGTAATTGGTTGCACATGAAACTGTTCGCTAGAACAACAGAAACGGGGGAAAAAAAAAAAAAAAAAAAAGCGTCAAATCTCGTGTGGTATTCTGTACAGACAGTGTGTATTCTGTACATACAGTGTGTATTCTGTAAATAAAGTGTGTGTTCTGTGCATACAGTGTGTATTCTGTACATACAGTGTGTATTCTGTACACACAGTGTGTATTCTGTATAGACAGTGTGTATTCTGTACATATAGTGTGTATTCTGTAAATAAAGTGTGTGTTCTGTGCATACAGTGTGTATTCTGTACATACAGTGTGTATTCTGTACACACAGTGTGTATTCTGTATAGACAGTGTGTATTCTGTACATACAGTGTGTATTCTGTAAATAAAGTGTGTGTTCTGTGCATACAGTGTGTATTCTGTACATACAGTGTGTATTCTGTACACACAGTGTGTATTCTGTATAGACAGTGTGTATTCTGTACATACAGTGTATTTTCATCCCATACTTTCTCCTGGACCGTAAGCAATCTAGTCACTAAAAAAATCCCAGTGGTGTAAAAAAAATTTTACGTTCATGTATAGTAAGAAAGGTTTACCAAATACCTAATTTTCTTACCACATGTTTTGGTTGATTACTCCCGCCCTCTAGTTCCAAGTGATGACAACGCAGAGTTTATTACGTCTAAAGAGTATTGGAAGGAGTAATGCTATCAGTGCATAATGCTAAACGACGTGTATTTAATGCAAATACTTGAAGATTCATGCGATAAAAAAAAAATCTAGTACAATGGTGTATTATCGCAGGTATTGTTTACAAGTGTCGGTGGACACTAAAGAATGACGGTTTAATTGTGAGAGGAATAAAGAACTTGAAAAGTAAAGTTACGTATATCTCTTTTATTAAATAAGAATTGAACGTCTTTGCGATTACGGATGCGGCAATACGCGAAGCTTGTAATAACATTTAAAAAGAATGCCGCTAGATAAAATAACCTTAACCACTTTTAACACCAGTGTTAAAAGTTGTACAGTTGTGGACACAAATGCTGAAAATCGCACGCAGGCCATTTCATGATTACAGTAGGCTCTGAACCATTTGGTTGTGTCTGGTAAAGGCAAACAGTCCATGTTTGCATGCCATCTCACGCTAAAGTACTCCTGTATGCACTTCTGCTTCTCGAACGTAATGTTGTCTAAGATGAACAGAGTTTGGCTACACTTCACTAGAAGGCACAACTTCGTTATCACTGCATGGAAAATAACCCATCCATCCATGGTCTGTAGTATGCATGCCAGACACTGGTATTTTGATTGCTGGAGCGATTTCGAATACAAGTATACATCCAAAAACGAAGACTATTTGGCCTTGACTTTNACTGGTATTTTGATTGCTGGAGCGATTTCGAATACAAGTATACATCCAAAAACGAAGACTATTTGGCCTTGACTTTGACCACTAAAAAATTCTAGAGGCACAAACAATCACGGCTGTTAGCGTCAATATTATTCTTCGCCCAGACACTAGCAAAAACGAACGTATTACCGACTGAAAAAAAACAAAAATAATGAATATCTTGTCCTCTTAGACATTTAAATACAAGAATATAAAGTATTACAAAACCCCGGCNACTGGTATTTTGATTGCTGGAGCGATTTCGAATACAAGTATACATCCAAAAACGAAGACTATTTGGCCTTGACTTTAACCACTAAAAAATTCTAGAGGCACAAACAATCACGGCTGTTAGCGTCAATATTATTCTTCGCCCAGACACTAGCAAAAACGAACGTATTACCGACTGAACAAAAACAAAAATAATGAATATCTTGTCCTCTTAGACATTTAAATACAAGAATATAAAGTATTACAAAACCCCGGTCCACGTAGTTGCTGCGACAGACGCCATATTTTATACTTCCTCTCNTCCACGTAGTTGCTGCGACAGACGCCATATTTTATACTTCCTCTCTCGACTCTGTAAATGAAGTTCTAGTTAAGAGAAGGCTGAAATTTACTTTTATTGCGAAGCCGGTTTCCTCATTAAGCCCCACAGCTATATAAATTGCCTGACAGGAAAACAACACTAATATATTCTAATTGAAAAGGGCAAGAATATCCTACTTTTATAGCCGTGGTCGTTTCACACTGACACGCAGGTTTAATCATTTCATTTTCAATTTTATTTATTCATAAATATCAAAGTTGGTAGCTTAAAGTTTGTAATGNATACAGCTTTAACGTTAATTTTTGACTCCAAAAAATAAGAATAAACTAATGCTGCAACCCAACATCCTTTATAAATTATATAAAGTCTCAGCCCTTTGTATGTATTCTGTGTAAACGTTCAAAATAAAGATGCATTAGTAATCAAGACGATGAAGAGAAAACGTCCATACTACAGCTGAATAACTGCTTTCTACAAATCAAATGTGAAAGACATTATTTTGTATTTGTGCATAATAATTGAAATTCACTGCAAAGCTGTGTTTCGGAGCGTTATTTAACCACAAATTGGTATTAATTTACACATATAGTGAAACGTAGTCATTATGATGTTGAGAACAGGTTTCACTGATTGTACTAACCTTTTTTTTTTTGTTGCTCACAAAGNTGATTGTACTAACCTTTTTTTTTTTGTTGCTCACAAAGAATATCGCTTTAAACTTTTAGTCGTGTAAGGGTGGTGAACGAAGTGCTTACAAGTTGATTTAGGAGAAGGGGTGGCTTACATGTTTACACACAAAATCAGAATATTAATTCACGTCATTACACGGCGAAAGTAGTGTGGACATCTTCTGAATTCACGGATCAATTTTTCACTTACTCAACGCAGCCTGTCAGTAAGAGTTGCTGTCTCGCTATTCGTAACGTACATGTGACTGGGGTTTCAATGCTTTTGTAGGGTCTCACTAGTGGATGGTATTTTTTCACTTAAAGTTTATTCGCGGTTTGTTCACACTTTTTGAATCACACCTTTGAAAAAAATACCCCATGTATGACGTGATTGGTTGTTTCTTAAGTACGACATGTAACACAAGCGTCTTATACTCGTGTTAACATACAAGTACATTACTCTTTTGTTAAATAGAACATTTACTTATAATATATTGTTTACATTACAATATTCAATTATAATTAATATTAACAAAAATAGAGAGAATATAGATGCNTTACTTATAATATATTGTTTACATTACAATATTCAATTATAATTAATATTAACAAAAATAGAGAGAATATAGATGCGGCGGTAATTACAAGAAATAAATAGTTCTTATGCAAAATATTAGTACACTGAGTGCGCGCGATTTCGGTACTTTGCCCCTTTGGTTAAGCATAGTTTGCATGAGGCGGAGGAATATCTTGGAAGTAGAACTTTACCAGGGCTTGAGAGAAGTTGGCAGTACCCATGAATGGACTATACAAGACTTCACGCACGTCGCACTCACATCTCTGGGAAGTTATATTCAACCGGCCAGCAGTCAGTCATTACTGGTCTTCTGGTGCGTTGAGGGGAAATGAGGTAGGGTGTGCGTATGAGCTGCATAGTAAACACTCTTCGCGTTCCAACATTGCACTACTGTTGAGCAAACAGCGGTATAAAAAATAATGTGGATAGGACTTCAGGTTAGAACGCTAGTTACGGAAGTAAGTACTTTGATATGTTTGTACACTTCCTCTCATCTAGTTTTAATGCAACTAGAATATATCAAAATATTTCATTCATATAAAAGGACAGGGTCAGTTGAAAATGAAATGTAAACGAACACGCACAACAATGTTGGCCATGTGTTTTAAGTAGTAGGTACTGTTGTTGGGCGACTCAAGGTTCGGCACATGCGCAGTAAAATCAAAATCGGCATTTTAAGTCTACGTTCTGGCGAATAAAGCCTGTAAGTATGCGAATCAAGCACAAATGCACGGATATTCAAGGCTATGCTATGATACGACAACTTAAGTTATGGAAAGCAGTTGTAGTACTTAAAGGCGTAAACCTACGATGCACAATGCTACAAGTTTTATTGACAAAGGCATAAAACTTCTGCAAAAAAAAAAANTTAAAGGCGTAAACCTACGATGCACAATGCTACAAGTTTTATTGACAAAGGCATAAAACTTCTGCAAAAAAAAAAAAACAACAGAGTGCAGTAATAAAGAATAGAAGTTACCATTTATTTTTGTTTTAACACCAAGTGGTGGNAAAAAAAAAAAACAACAGAGTGCAGTAATAAAGAATAGAAGTTACCATTTATTTTTGTTTTAACACCAAGTGGTGGTGGAGCTTAAAGGAATGGCGGTTTTATTGCGAATGGAGTAAATAAAATTGACTATAAAGTTAAAACACTTTTATTTAATGAAAATCAAACATCTCTGCAATATTGCATGCGTGTTAATGCGCTTAGCTCGTAAAAAACTTATCACAGCTTTGAAACCAGTGTTACAAGATACGCGCATATCCTGGTTCTTAACTGTGTTGATAGACATTTTTTTTTGCGTAAACAACGAATGGCTTAACTTCAGTTCAACACGTAAAAGATTCAAGCTACCACCGACACATGAAATCAATGCCACCAATGCCACGGTCTCGATGCCCAATAATAACTCAGCCTCACTCGCACAGCCAGGTTAAACATCCAACTGCTACATTACTCTATAACAGCACTTGATTAGTCTTTCCTCGGATGACCACGCATTAGTCTACACTTGGCGCTGGACCGAGCCCGCAACTCGCATATCTCGCGTACTACCCGCAATGCGATACAAGGCCTTGTAGTCCATTCGCGGTTTCTTCACACTTGTCGAACTAAACTTTGGAAACCTCGCCCCACGTATGGCGTGTTTCGTTGTCTCCTAAGTATGCCATTGTATCACCAGCGTGTTGTGACATTTCAGTTTTAAATCACAATACAATTAACACGTTGGGCGCCGGTTGTAACATTTCATATAAATCCCTAGCTCATCAGTTGTAACATTTCAAATCAGTAGAAATCACAAGGTCGCAATTACAATCTTCTCAGAATTGTATTCACTCTTGCTTCTTCTTCAACAAAATTATACAATTATCATTTTGATATTCTCAAACACAATAAGATTAATATTCCTAACTTTTCAATTATTTCTTATTAATTTTTTTAAAACGTCTTGCAGCCATTGTTTTAACTATTATATTATTAAAACTTTCTTACGTTCATACACACGTCCATCATGGGAAGTGGTAGTAATTACTCTGCTAAAGAAATGCATGTATTTTACGTCTGCCTTGGTTAGTTGTCATCTGTCCTCTAATTGTCATCGGACCACGCCACATCTCTCCGCCAATCAGCGATGGCGAGACGAGAGACAACTAGTATATTTTATTTCGTGCATTTGTTTGGTAAACACTGGACACTTCCTACCCTCTAGTGAATAATGAATAACCACAAACCAAATTATAATATTGAATATCGTCTAGAAACAAATGAAATATACTTACACATGATCTCTATGTCTATAAACTATTAAAATAACCAAACATTATATTATATTTTGTTTAACTACTATAATAAAACTGAATTTCAAAATTATATAAAATGAACTGACAAGATAAGCAAGTACTTTGTAATCCTATATAGTTATAATATCTGTGACCAACGCTAAACATAATCCCTAAAAAACTGCAATGTTACAATTTTATTGTTGTGTTAACATAAAAGTACACTATTCTTAGTTAAACTAAACTTCTACATATATTTTACATCGTTAAATTACTGTATTTCATTAATAATCAATATGAATAACAACAACAGAGAGAAAATAGGTGTTGTGTTAATATCTAGTAAGTAATAGTTGTTATGCAAATTATTATTACACAGGGTGCGCACGAATGCGGTGAGCTGTCCCTGTGGTGCAATTTTTCTATACTCGGTTAAGCTTTGTTTGTACGAGGCGGAGGAATATGCTGGAAGTAGAAAAGTTGTAAGTAACCGTGAACGGGCCGCAGCGCCTGCGACTCCAGGGATGGCAGCTCGGTTAGTTTTATAACGCCCTTCCACGGGCTCTCTAGAACATTCTCGGCCGTTCCGCATTTTCAATTCCGAAGGGGAGTACAGCATTTCCCGCCTTTCTAAGAATGTCAAAGATTTCTTACAATGCGCGTAGGAAGAGTCACAAACCACACCGTGCCCCATCCGTGGGGAGGGGGGGGGAGGGGGTACAGATGACCGATTAAAACTTATCTGCTGAATTCGTGTTTTTATTTAGTTAAATGTTATACTTTAAGCTGATGTGCACTTGCATTATTCTCACCACCAGGCTATCTTTTAAGACAACTTTGGAGAATGGGCCAATAAAACAAATGTTCAAAACCGTAAGACACCGTGCAAGGTGTCGCAGAGGTGTAGTCGCCTAGCTCTCCGGTACGACCCGAATGAAGATTGCAGTACAAAATCTCACGTTGTCATCGGCGCTACGGATGAAGAATGTCCTCATTGCAAAGCATTGAAATTCCATACTGAAACGAAAGGCATGTGTTGCCCCGGCGGGAAAGTTCAACTGCCTAAACTTGCGACCCACCAGAGGCGTTGAAAAGCTTCCTTGACGGATCTTCTAACTATTCAAACCATTTTCTTGCACACATCAGGAAATACAACTCGTGCTTCCAAATGACGTCTTTCGAAGCGAACGTGATTACACTTGTGGTACACTGCGGAAAATGCGACATACATCACTACAGAGTTCGGCATTAAACTACTGAACAATAACTCGAGTCCTCACATGAACCCTTCTGGTTATAAAACACGGCAAGCATCACCGTTTTCGTAACAGATACATCAACGAAACGAAAAACGGAAAATATTTACACCTCGGTTACAACCACATTTTTAGATGGCATTTTAGATTTCAGGAATAGATTCATGATACTTCACACCAAAAGACGTGTTTATAATACTGTGAAATTGTTATTTATTCGGGAAGTAAGAAATACTCCAACACAATAATTCTTACAAAGCCAAAAGAAAATATTTTTCATACTATTAAAAAAGGCTACACACGGGACACTTTCTGTGACGAAGTCTTGTGAAGTCTGGCATTGCTGTTAGTAGTAAGAAAAACAGTTAGTTTTCCACGAGCCTCCTCATGTAAAGTGATCTTTAGTCCTTTTGGCGACCCGACCAGCGAAGCTGACCAGGGAGATGGGGTGTGTCCGACCGGCGTTAACCGTCTCATAGAATCAGCCTCCGGCAACATTAACAAGGTGATGACGTTCCAGTTAGGGTTAATTAAAATGGCGTGAGTTAGATAATATAATGACTAATAATAATAAATTCAATGTAAAGCTCCCCCGGTCAATGGTAACATAGATAGTTATTGTAAAAGAATAATGTTAATAAAACTCATCTTGTGTTTGTTGTGCTCTACCGAAGTCATTGAGTGATTATTGAGTTACGCCCCCAGCATCTTTCATGTACGAATTGACTGAAAAGCTAGTTCGTAACAATGGTACTTCCAGCACGTCCCTGCAGGGAGCTCGCATGTAAGGACATGTTTCGTCAGCTCGCGTACGGAATCTGGAGACGCGAACTCTCGCGGGGGCGCGGCGTCCGTCCACGGCCTCGCAGCGAGGTTGACTCCTGCGTCTACCCACCCTCCCCCTCGGCCCCTCGGCTATCTTCCACCGCACTTCGGGCCAGATCAATTCATCAACATCAGCATCAGCAGACAAAGGGGCAGAATTAATCAGCGACCGTGCTCACCCCGCGGACGCGGCGGTTAGTGACGAAGGGAGAGCGGGGGGTAAATGATATATTCAACGCGATGAATAAAACATTGCCAGCAAACAAAACGCGCGGCGGGAAAAGCTGATATTAATTATTTAGAAAACGAAACCCAGTCTTCGGGTTAAGTTTTTTTTTCCCTCCCCCTCGATTCCTTCGCTCGCGAGAGAACTCCCGTGAACAAAAAACACCAAAGTCCGAGTGTTTACAAAAATAACACAGAGGCTGGTGAAAAACACACGATAAAATAAAACCGCGTGTATAATTTAATATTTAACTCTCTCCAGCCGAGAAAGTCAAACGAAGCCAATACGTTCGCGGTACTTAATCACTGTAACGTACGTAACGGTGTTCTCCAAATTCGTGGTTTTATACCTACCTGAGATCGTACAAGTGACAAAGATCATGAAAAAATATGTACTTTGTATGTAGAGGAGATCAAAATTCTGAACGTGAAATAAATAACAAAAAGGGTACTAATATTTTTATGATAGGCTGTTTTCTTCCGACGTTCTCTTTTTTATGCCGGGACGCTCATCGGGCGCTTAGTTCACCCAAGTGTACTCTAAGAATGGCAAACACGCCAGTTTACCAGAGATTAAAACACGGAAACTCACGATCCCAACTTACTACTCGGCCAAACGATCTGTGCATCCGAGGAGGGGTGGCATCAGTGGAGGGGTGGCATCCGTGGAGGGGTGGCATCCGATGAGGAGTGTCATCCGTGGAGGGGTAGCATCCGATGAGGGGTAGCATCCGATGAGGGGTGGCATCCGAGGAAGGGTGGCATCGGATGAGGAGTGGCACCCGATGAGGGGTGGCATCCGAGGAGGGATGGCATCCGTGAAGGGGTGGCATCCGAGGAGGGGTGGCATCCGAGGAGAGGTGGCACCGGAGCGCCAGTGTATCAACTGAGAGGAGAGAGCGCACTCAGACTAGAGTATATATATGACCGTTCTCAGTGTACTCGAACCCGTGTATATCTGCCTGCATGGAATCAAGGAATACCTGCGGACAGAAATGGTGAAGGCCAGGTCCGGGAATCTGCCTCAAACTACACAGAAAGGTTAACAAGGTGCCACTTTCCAGAAAGGGCATGGCGGTGAAAGAGGGATGGGAGGGAGCGGTGTGAGCTTGTGTAGTTCGCATGCTTGCCGTATGCAAACTCGTCTCGAATCTCGACACGCGCCCTTGAGCGATAGGATTCGCGTCTCTCGTGCACCCAGCAAGAGGTACAGACCCACTGACATGCCTCGGGGAGGGAAAGCGGGCGAAGGCCACGTGTTCTCGTTTGGCACATTCGTCACCACAAGTGCTGATTAACCGGTCTCTCCGCTGCGCTGTTTCAAAAATGTCGCACTGTCATTCAGCTGCTCTCAACTATGCCCTACAAAATGATTCAACAGTCAAGAACCTTTCCCCGGCTAGGAACGTACAACCCAGTATTCTGGATGACTATCATGGCTTCCGGGTTGGAGCCACGCATTCGTAGTTGCTACAACAAAACGTTTCGCCGTACATTTCAGAAGGCAACTCCGGTGTCTCTTGGCAGCAGCTGTTTACGACTGAGGCCAAGAGTTGAGGCTGTACGTAAATTAGACCTCGGAGTATCTTACCTGTGATATGCTGTCCAGGTGCCCAATGAAAGTGAAGATTTCAAGTGCAGTAGATTTCAACACATTCGAGGCCACAGGCAACGTCAACAACTTTAAGACCAGAACAATACCAGAAGCTAGAGACACCTTGAAACTCACTGAAAATATCAATCGATATGACGCGTAGAAGTTAACACTGTAAAAAAATTGTAATTATTACTAAGCAATTGTCTGTAATTTTACAAATGCTTGTAACAGTACAAAGATTTATCTAGTAAAACTACTCGTTTGTGAAACTACAAGGTCCGTGTTTGTAATATACCTCAAGAAATATTTGTATTATACTAACCCGTATCCACGAGTTTCAGCAAAATGGCGGACACTCAACAGCGTAAAACCGTATAAAGCTGTTTGTGCAAAAACAATGGGTGATGTAAAGTGTAGTTGCGTGCAAAAAGAAATGTATTGCTAGTTTTAATAACGTAAACCACTTCAAAAAAACATCAAATAACCACAATGAAACGACAATTTCAAAAAANGTATTGCTAGTTTTAATAACGTAAACCACTTCAAAAAAACATCAAATAACCACAATGAAACGACAATTTCAAAAAAACCTGACCTCATTACTCATAAGCATTAAGGTTTCCTGGCTACACAGAACTCTTAAATCGAATCTCAAGAACNAAAAAACCTGACCTCATTACTCATAAGCATTAAGGTTTCCTGGCTACACAGAACTCTTAAATCGAATCTCAAGAACTCGTTTCTAAGAGCTCTCCAAATCTCTCAACTCAACATAACTCTTAAAATGAAATAAAAGCACCCTTTTTAATCAAATAAATTCCCTAATATTTTTTATGTACTTGAAACTATATTTATAATAAAAATAGGTGTTAATCATGTAAGTCAATTTAGTCTTGTGGTTGAAGGTGCGGGTTGGTAATACAAGGTGTGAGGGTTCTAATCCCTGTGATGGCAAAGTGTAATTTTTTTTTTTCGTTAATTATATATTGAATTATTTTTTTTTAGTTATTCTCTGATGTTAATTCATCAAATTTGTTTTCTAGAAGAAAAAAATACATTTATGTACACTTCTCAATTATGTGAGTTGTAATACAAGGCTATAATTTGTAATATTACAAAAATATGTTTTGTAGCTTTTACAACAAAACTGTTTGTAGTTTTACAAAAGATTTTCTTGGCTACTGGGTTTCCAAGGATTTTTCTTGTAAAGGTACAAACAATTTTTTAGAGTTTAGTAAAACTTGGACACTACTGTTCTGAAAATCGACACAGAATACTATCATAGTCGCAGGTATACGTGATCAAATATAATTGGGGATAGCATCAGCCAGAGAAGGTATACTGTAATTGGCTGCTACAAAAGTCATTCGGGGGAAATTCTTCACATTACAAACAAATCAAATGTAAAATGTACCTAATACTACACATGACATTGTCTTGATTAAAATTCTAACACATAACCTCACGCGTTGAAGTTAACACCATATTTATTTCCGTTAGAATGCTCACAACTAAATACTCGCAGTAAATAAAAAAGATCAGGGTGCTTTTTTATACACACAACAAATACGAAACTCCTACAAATGCATCTGAACCAGCACAAACAATTCACTTTTATTATTCGGAGCTACATTGCCATGTTTACAAGCGGAAACTTCCTGTCCGTCAACAAAGAGAACTACTTCACAAATAGTTTCTTTGCATACATTCATTTTTTTTTTACACTCCAATGCGTTCCATACTTTTACAATCGTTGCAAACAAAATATTATTCACACTTGTAATACTTTCCAGCCAAAATTCACATGTCGAGCACATGTTCGAAAAATAGTCATATTCAATGCAGAACAGGTGACATGTTGACTACAGGCAAAAAAAAAAAACCACCTTGCTGACGCAAAATGTAACTATTCTACGAGTTCTTCTGCATGAATGTTGGCGAGTAGGTGTTAGAGTATTACTTTCTGGTGCAGCTAATGTAATAATATCACACGCTTAATAATAAAATCACAAGATAACACACACATAAGAAGAAAATCAGCACTAACTGGATTGACCGATATGCCAACCGGTTATGGGGCTAAGAACAAACAATCTTAACCAAACACAACTGGACACAAGTGGTACTACCGTCGTAATGCTGCAATATACATTTTCAAACAAGCTGAAAATAGTTATCCTCGCATAAGTTAACAATTTTAATTTTTTCTTATAGACAATCGTTTTAGGTTTGGATTCTTGAAAGTCAACAAACTTGAATCNTAAGTTAACAATTTTAATTTTTTCTTATAGACAATCGTTTTAGGTTTGGATTCTTGAAAGTCAACAAACTTGAATCATACTTATTGTTATCTGATGCTCATCATATACCATCCAAAATATAAATAGACGCTTTTATAGAAATCATTTAATACTGCATTATTCAAGGAGCTATGAATACTCTGAAATGATAGTTCAATGTTGCACGGTGCATTGTTTACTTACACGGGGGACTTACTTCATTACTCAATAATATACTAATGTAATGTATGCACTGGTCCTGAGACAAGCATAGCCAGTTTGAAACATGTTTTTAACTCCGTTCATAAAACAGACAAGTGATTTACTGNTAAGTTAACAATTTTAATTTTTTCTTATAGACAATCGTTTTAGGTTTGGATTCTTGAAAGTCAACAAACTTGAATCGTACTTATTGTTATCTGATGCTCATCATATACCATCAAAAATATAAATAGACGCTTTTATAGAAATCATTTAATACTGCATTATTCAAGGAGCTATGAATACTCTGAAATGATAGTTCAATGTTGCACGGTGCATTGTTTACTTACACGGGGGACTTACTTCATTACTCAATAATATACTAATGTAATGTATGCGCTGGTCCTGAGACAAGCATAGCCAGTTTGAAACATGTTTTTAACTCCGTTCATAAAACAGACAAGTGATTTACTGNACTGGTCCTGAGACAAGCATAGCCAGTTTGAAACATGTTTTTAACTCCGTTCATAAAACAGACAAGTGATTTACTGTCTCATCTCATCTCCAGTTACAAAAAGCAAAGAAACAAGTCGAGACTATTCGAGAAACGGAAAGCTCGCAAACCAAATAAGCACACAAGGAGTGGCCGTGGTATTTTTCAACACCAATTAAAAATATTTTATTAATTATGTAATTCATACAATACAAACATATTTCAAGAATTACCTATTCAAATAGAATTCACCACAATTATTTACGAGAAAACTTAGCTTTGAAGCATCCAATATCTGCCGTCCATGCATCTAACACGAATAATATTGTTATTTTTACAGCAATAAATGTTTTGTAGAATTAGTACACAAAGGCTTTCTATTGCGAGTGGGCAGATAATTTCGGTACCAAATCCTCCAGTTTATACCACGAAACCTATCTGGAGGTATTTTTATCTACAAAATAAACAACTGGGGGTAGAGAAGGGGTACAAGTCCAACAGATTTGATAGTGTTTTGCTATGCAGATGAACTCTAAAATACTGAATCATAGCAAATCATATAAACTACTGTGCATCCGGCGGCCAGTTTTAAGCCCTTCACCTGGAATACGTCCTCTTTGTAGGGCTTGTGTATACAACCCTCGTATGGACATTCTACGCAGGGGGTGAATATGATCAAAACTGGTGATTTGCTTAGTGATGTAGCCCCCCCCCCCC
>NQII01002640.1:146313-251219 GCA_002778355.1 Clitarchus hookeri | reverse complement strand
CCTCTTTGACCAACAAAAATATCATGAAATGCAAACCTAGTACATTTTAATTACAACGATAGAAACAAAATAACGCCCTCAAGAAAAAAATCACTTACTGAGCTTATTATTTTAAGCTTGGTTTATAATTTAAATAATAAAGTTACCAAGATACAAAGTTTTAACTCAGAAATTGGTTTGAATTTCTCCGTTGCTGAAGTTGATTACGTGAAGAAACGACGAAATTAAAATAATTCGCACATAAAAAGGACAATTAAAAGCAAATAAAAATGCAAAAATTAAATACTCATTTGTAAATTAAATTTTAAAATAAATGTTATGATTTCATTTTTGCATATTTATATTTCGGCAGTTATTTTGTCCGAAAATTGGCTCTGAATTGCCACAAAATTTCAAAACACAGTTCTGTTGAAGGTGTTACCGAAACTGGCAACAAACCCGCCACAAATATTGTATTGTATTCAAGTAATACCAAAGACGCACGCACAACAACATGAACGCACGCACAGCAACATGAACGCACGCACAACAACATGATGGTCGAAATGAAAGCCACTGACAGTGACACTTGTGTGGTTATTGTTTTCGGGGCGCGGGTATTTTAAAAGCCCAACTTCCCAAGTCCCCTGCACAGTGTCCCCAGTTTAATTAAACAAACTCGACACTTGTCTTCTCAATCAGATGGTGTAAGGAACTGATGCGGCTAACAAGGAACATGTCGCCCGGCAATCAGTAGACAAGAGCTATACGGTACAGTGCCGGGCAAAAGTCAGTGGAAAGAACGAAGACGGTCGAGCGCACTCGACGTGAACATCGCTACATTGCCTGTGAATATCTACCCAATATCTGCACATAAAAAACATTTCAATGGTGCTCATTACAAATTGGATAATTGCTATTCCAGATTTTACTTATTTCGTGTCCAAAAATTAACTTGCAAGGTGACAAACTGAGATCAAAAAAAGCCCATTAGTGATATAACCGTAGTCCACGAATTCATTTTGTCGGAAAAAGAAGACGAGGAGAAAAAATGAGAAATAGGAGGAAGAGTGCCGGAGGTTTTCTTCCCAAGTTGTTATCCACCTTCATTTAACACAAATCCCCTTTCCCGATTTCTCACTCGTTGAAATAAAATACTGGTTCATCTCGAGGCGTAAAATAATATAGAGAGCATATTGTTATAATTCTTGATAATAGTATTGCAGCGAAAGAAATTAATCGTGGGGATCATGCCACTCATTTGGCTCACTCAATAGCCACGTAAGATACTTAAATTTCAGATAGTACATGACACACGCAAACGGTACTGGAGGATAACAATTAAAAAAAAACTAGAAATTGTACGAAATGTAGGTGTTATGTGTGCAGCTAACTTCACTCGCAACCATAATTTGTGAAAATAAATGGTGAATAGCTTGTAAAAAAAATTGTTTAGCCTAAATGAAACAAGCTGTTGTGAATTTACTCAACTCGGCACTCCTGACCTAACCTTGTAAACCGGAAGTTAGAGCGAGATTGTGCGATATTCAGCAGTTTCCGACCAAACACGTGTCAAGTGAAACACATGCGACAGGACAACGCCCAAGGCAAGGCGACCCCTGCCTTGCAAACGAAGTATCACGGCTTTGATTCCAGCTAAGAATATTACGTACATAACCCATTTTTGCAGTCATACAGAGACATTAAAATTAAACTAAGTTATAAAGTTTCATGCAAGGTAAGACGATTGGCTCACTGACGAAAGGAAAAAAAAAATTCCCCTAGATCTCCATAGCGACATCTTCGTCCGAACTCCTTAACTCGGTCCGATGAATGTCGCGGTGTGGTTCCTTACAGAAAAACATGCAGGAAAGATATGCATCACATAGGACTACTTCGAATCCCATGAAGGTGGTTCTACAAACTGCGTTCAGTTATAACAGTTCGAACATAATTGCACGAGATTAATGAAATATCTGATTCTGTATTATCAAACGAAGATATGAAATTACGAAAGTAAACGTAACTGAAATAACACTTCCTCCCTCCCCCCTCCACGCAATAAACTACAGCACCATAAAGTGTTTGCAGAAAATGTCTCTGTTCAATGCAATGTGAAGAAACTCGCTTTGTTAGACGACTCTCAGTCACGGCATATAACTGAAGACAACGTGTGCGCTTGTATGCCCAGCAAGGCGATAGGTAATCCAAGTGTAGAATGGTATGGCTGGGCGCAGAACTTACCGACATAGAACTGAAGACAACGTGTGCGCTTGTATGCCCAGCAAGGCGATAGGTAATCCAAGTGTAGAATGGTATGGCTGGGCGCAGAACTTACCGACATAGAACTGAAGACAACGTGTGCGCTTGTATGCCCAGCAAGGCGATAGGTAATCCAAGTGTAGAATGGTATGGCTGGGCGCAGAACTTACCGACATAGAACTGAAGACAACGTGTGCGCTTGTATGCCCAGCAAGGCGATAGGTAATCCAAGTGTAGAATGGTATGGCTGGGCGCAGAACTTACCGACATAGAACTGAAGACAACGTGTGCGCTTGTATGCCCAGCAAGGCGATAGGTAATCCAAGTGTAGAATGGTATGGCTGGGCGCAGAACTTACCGACATAGAACTGAAGACAACGTGTGCGCTTGTATGCCCAGCAAGGCGATAGGTAATCCAAGTGTAGAATGGTATGGCTGGGCGCAGAACTTACCGACATAGAACTGAAGACAACGTGTGCGCTTGTATGCCCAGCAAGGCGATAGGTAATCCAAGTGTAGAATGGTATGGCTGGGCGCAGAACTTACCGACATAGAACTGAAGACAACGTGTGCGCTTGTATGCCCAGCAAGGCGATAGGTAATCCAAGTGTAGAATGGTATGGCTGGGCGCAGAACTTACCGACATAGAACTGAAGACAACGTGTGCGCTTGTATGCCCAGCAAGGCGATAGGTAATCCAAGTGTAGAATGGTATGGCTGGGCGCAGAACTTACCGACATAGAACTGAAGACAACGTGTGCGCTTGTATGCCCAGCAAGGCGATAGGTAATCCAAGTGTAGAATGGTATGGCTGGGCGCAGAACTTACCGACATAGAACTGAAGACAACGTGTGCGCTTGTATGCCCAGCAAGGCGATAGGTAATCCAAGTGTAGAATGGTATGGCTGGGCGCAGAACTTACCGACATAGAACTGAAGACAACGTGTGCGCTTGTATGCCCAGCAAGGCGATAGGTAATCCAAGTGTAGAATGGTATGGCTGGGCGCAGAACTTACCGACATAGAACTGAAGACAACGTGTGCGCTTGTATGCCCAGCAAGGCGATAGGTAATCCAAGTGTAGAATGGTATGGCTGGGCGCAGAACTTACCGACATAGAACTGAAGACAACGTGTGCGCTTGTATGCCCAGCAAGGCGATAGGTAATCCAAGTGTAGAATGGTATGGCTGGGCGCAGAACTTACCGACATAGAACTGAAGACAACGTGTGCGCTTGTATGCCCAGCAAGGCGATAGGTAATCCAAGTGTAGAATGGTATGGCTGGGCGCAGAACTTACCGACATAGAACTGAAGACAACGTGTGCGCTTGTATGCCCAGCAAGGCGATAGGTAATCCAAGTGTAGAATGGTATGGCTGGGCGCAGAACTTACCGACATAGAACTGAAGACAACGTGTGCGCTTGTATGCCCAGCAAGGCGATAGGTAATCCAAGTGTAGAATGGTATGGCTGGGCGCAGAACTTACCGACATAGAACTGAAGACAACGTGTGCGCTTGTATGCCCAGCAAGGCGATAGGTAATCCAAGTGTAGAATGGTATGGCTGGGCGCAGAACTTACCGACATAGAACTGAAGACAACGTGTGCGCTTGTATGCCCAGCAAGGCGATAGGTAATCCAAGTGTAGAATGGCATGGCTGGGCGCAGAACTTACCGACATAGAACTGAAGACAACGTGTGCGCTTGTATGCCCAGCAGGGCGAAAGGTAATCCAAGTGTAGAATGGTATGGCTGGGCGCAGAACTTACCGACATGGATAGGGCCTGCGATTAAAAACATNCAGGTAATCCAAGTGTAGAATGGTATGGCTGGGCGCAGAACTTACCGACATGGATAGGGCCTGCGATTAAAAACATCAGATCCAGAGACATGACTAACCTCCGGAGATAATGTTTCATATTTTGCACCTAAACAATTGTTGTAAGTTCACTTTCACGGATACGTAATTTTCCGAGGATTAAGAAGTAGGTGACCATCATTTGCATGCATATACATTTCAGAAACTAGTCTACTAAATTACGACACACTCAGTATAGCTCTCGAAAAGTATTGAACATTTAAAGGCAATTTGTCACAATATTGGTGAAAGGGTTTACATAAAGTGCAGATAAAAGAACAATAGTGCTAAATGATACCCGGATACACTTCTGTAGTCACGTTCAGTAAATAATATAACCCTAACCCAAAACCGTAAATAATGTGAAATCGTTAACGGTTTCGTAAGTATCACAATGCGATTCTTATATGAATATCCCCAATAGTGTAATGAAGCCTACATAACCACATACGACGTATTGCCAGCATTCTCGTTAGAGTATCGGAGCTACGATGGTTCAAATACACCCAATGCTGGGCGATGTACAGATACAGTAGAGATGGATGGAGAAGCGGCGGAATGAATATTGCTACCGGAAACGGCAGCATGCCACGCTACCTCCAACAGAAGCGGGTGTGAATGACAAAACTAGCCACACAAATGGTTCTGGGTGGACCGATGTCAAGCCAGTACAGGTTAAGGTTCACCCAAAGTTAATATTTTATTAAAATATTTGCATGGATATTCTGTTTAACCTGTCGACATAAGGCCTATTTACGAGTACTATTTCAACGCATACGAATATTTTAGACGGCATATTTTTTACACAAAGCCCGGTCAAAATAGCAATTTTTGTTTTGCAATTGTAGCAGCCTATGATGTTTTCTAAAATTTATCTTGCTAAACCTTCCTTAAAATGAAGAAGACATGAACTTTCAGCCGCCCTTATTACATTCCCCGTAAATGATTTAGTTTGTTTTATTTGTACCAACTGAAAATACTAAAATTGTGATTTAGACAAGCCATAATACAAAGCTATGCGATCTAAAAAAAATTGTATGCCAGAAAAGAGTACGTTATAAATAATGTCTACAGTTTGAACGGAGTTTCGTACAAAAATAGAATAAAGAATTTTTCGGCGACAAACACCGTTATGACAAACTTTTAAAGCCGTGCTGTTAGCCATTACTTACAAGAACTCGTTCCGTATTTCTAGCAGATTTTATGTTACTCGGTATTCCACTTTAAAGACCCACCTCTTCACAAGATTTATGATGTCGTTTTAATTGCTTTTCCCGTGTTACTGAGGTCTTATTTCGTCCCGTCCATTACCAGCCTTGGTGGACATGCTGCAGTGGCCATTTTCCATTTAAATGACGCAATAAAACTGTAAGTGCACATCGACAAGAAAAAACTTCCCACCGGCTGTGACCATCTAAGTTATCTCCGAGGCATTAGAAAGTAATATGCGCCCAATTTATATTTTTTTTTTTCAGGATACCTTAATGACACCTTTAGTTAATTGATTTGTCGACACTCAACAGGCTCAATATTTCACACACATTCCGGAGTATCGTTAACTCAAAATTACTCCAACTTCTCTGATGCCCTGCTAACGTTATACTTTCAGGATCTTCCTCCGTCTAGAGAGGAACAGCTTAATCAAGTTTAGAAAACTGCACCAAAACTGCACCAAAACGAACGACAACGCACCGCATTCGTGCGCGCCAAGTTTGATAGTATGTTACAAGAGAACTATTTCATACTAGGCATTACCAACACACCTATTAACGTCTGTTTTTACTCATACATGAAATAATTGAATAAATAATGTAATTCACAAGATAACGTGTTAACAGAAGTATAAGACGCTTGGGATGCACGATATTTTTTAGGAAACAAATCAATACGTGATACACGGGGTGATTTTCCAAACGTTTGATTAAAACAATGCGAAGATACCGCGAATAGACTATGTAAGCAACTAACTACTTATGTATCACTGAGTTATAGAAAGTCCAACGCCGCCTACGTGTTTTACCACTGGCAACAATAATAAAGAAAACATCAAACACGGGTCGTAGCACCGTGAAAAATTGGCAGCCAGATAATAACGTGAGAAAGTATGCGCGACACCTTGTGACGTACGTAGCACGTTTAATCCACACGTGTGAAATCAGAGTCTTGAAAAAATAATACAACGAACTTCTACGGGCGTATACATGTGACTAGACTTCGATGATAGCTGCTCCGTAACATCTTCAGTAAGCGTTCCCGCTTCTGCCCAAGACTGTATGGACTGATTTAGAAAATATTTCATGCCGCTGATACCATCTCGTCAGCATTCCTTACCTTCACACGACATTAGTTCCATGTAGAACTTCCTTCCCAGAGGTTGAGCAAAGGGGATCGAAGATACCTTGTTACGTAAATTAAACTTAGAATGTTCTTGTTGGATGCGTACAAAGAATAACCTAACCTAGCTGCAGTACCGTTGTTACGAACTAGCTTTTAAGCGTAGCTCAATAATGACTCATGATTCGGTAGAGCACAACAGTATACGATGAGTTTTATTACATGAAGATTATACAGTTGCTATTTAAATGACTATTGATCGGGGGAGCTTTAAATTGAATACCAAGACGATTATTTATTACATTTAATTCACGCCATTTTANGGAGGCTGATTCTGCGAGACGGTTAACGCCGGCCGGACACACCCATCTTCCTGGTCTGCTTCGCTGGTCGGGTCGACGCCCAAAGGACTAAAGACGAAAAGACGCTGTTCCGGGTGTTACGCCGGCCTATACCAAGCGCGTGGTTCTGCGGCCCCGCTCAGTGACCGGAGGAGGGGATTTCTGCAACTGTCTTCTTTCGCAAGGATCGACGACCAAATGGTGGCGTTGCAATCCCGCTCGTTTCCAGGTTTAATGTTTGAAGGTGTGATCAGGCAAGCCGTTCAGCTAAGGCCTAATCACACCATAACACCGTGCAGTACCCACATGTTCGCAAACAAAGTTGCACATTATTGTCTAAAGGTGCTAAATGCGTGAATTATAAGGTTGCTGCAACAAGATCAATTACACTAAATGAGGGTCATAGTTTTATACTCATGCAATTTGTTTATAATACTTTCAAGTTACCACGCATTCCGTGAATTTTATGCTGGAACCCGCCAACTTAATTAAAAACGCCTTTTCCAAACTGCCGTTATCTTGAAACATACTAGGCCGGACACGAGTCAAACCACGACAGGAGCCTGTACTGAACTGCACGCCAGTTCAGAGCCTTGCTCATAGAGGCGATGGCGCTCTTGTAGCCCGTGCCAGTGTAGCCTCTATAGCTCCCGCGATTCCCGGACCTACACTTCCAGGTGCAGAAAACAAACAGCAAAAACATTTCAATACGGTGTCTGGCGTTGGCGGGGATGAAGTTACGGAGTTTTCCATAAAAATTATTTTTAATATTTGTAAGCGCCTCGTGATTTCCACCTCCGGTATGTTACAAGGTTCGCTTTCATACGAACAAAATTATTTTCAAACTGCTTAACAAATAAGCCGCGAGGAATTTTTCGAAAATCAGTTCACCGGACGAGAATCAAACACACGTCAGCCCATTATGCCTTTACGCACACGGACACCGAACGAAGACTGTTTCCCTGATAACTGCCGAACTTAAAGTAAATCCAGCAGCCAAAATAAATCTAAAGAAATGAGATCGGATCTTGAGCGAGGACTGCCAAATTATATTATGCGTACAGGTACGTCAATTTCACAATTTTTTTTTTCGGCGGAAGGCTAAAACTTTAAGTAAGTATTCTCTATAGTTTTCCCTTTAATGGCTGGGCCAAAGTGGTTCTGATATACCCTGTTCAACTCTTGAGCCAATAAAAAACAGGAAATAACGGCGTGACCGTATAAGGGAAAACCAAGTTGAATAACAAAGTCTTGTACTATGGTAGCAGCCAATTATAAACAACTGTGGTTCTAGTGTGTGAGTGACTGAGAAGTTTAGGCTACTAACAAAAGAATTCTCAAAATAACGTGCCTCTAATTACGCGTTTTAAATTAATCAGATCACTTCGAGTGCTTCTCTATGTTATTACTTTACAGGTTGAGTCAAGACAGTGTGTGTTTATTTAGTGAGATGATTCCTTACGAGAAAATAAGTCGATAATGTATTTTGGTTTTTTGATAAAGTCAAAATTACGGCAATTATGGGCCCCTGAAATTCTAATTGAAAGTTACATTTTCTTTACAAATATCAGGAACAGTTTGAGGTTATGAAACAAACATTTGAGCATTACTAAGAGAAAGGGAGATCTTGACCCTGTAGCAACGTTGAGTGGCAATAT
Source organism: Clitarchus hookeri (assembly GCA_002778355.1). Classification (NCBI taxonomy): domain Eukaryota; kingdom Metazoa; phylum Arthropoda; class Insecta; order Phasmatodea; family Phasmatidae; genus Clitarchus; species Clitarchus hookeri. Next base: position 242,788 of record NQII01002640.1, on the reverse strand, counting down.
CAACCTTCAGTTGATTCGCAAATATAAAGTGTTCAGCATGTGACAATCAACATGAAGGGTCGTCTTGTCGGAACTCGTTTCGGTTAACCGATTTTCAGGTATCAGTATGTGTATATTGACAGTTGTGCATACTAATGCCTAAAGTGGTATGCAGCCTGACAGACAGTGTTAAACGTTTCAGCCACTAACGTAAAGGCAGCACTGGGGAGTGGGACACCAACAAAAGCTCAATACGACAAATGGATTTCAAGGCAATCAATGTAGAATATCCAATAAAGGTCAACTCAGACAGCAATAACTACAATTTATGCCAATAAGTATTTTGCCGGAGTGATGCGTTCCTTTCGAGTTAATTCTTATAATGTAAAAACGTACACTCCTTAGCAGTGAAAGGTATCAAACACAAAGAATTCATCACTCCGACTAAATATTTTGTTTCACCACGTTGGCATTGCCGTTTCTTAGTTTAACAAAACTGTTTCCAATGATCTGTATACATCAGTTAACAAGTTTAGCATTTATTGATGTCGCACACAATCTTAACGCGAGTTGTGGGAAAATTAAACAAGTATAAGAGCGCCTAGTATAAAAAAGGGCCCATTCCGTCCGGCGCAGGTAGGGTGGGTAGCCTCCGGGTCACTAGAAGATGACGGTTCACCGCTAAGGGCCGCCTTCCGTTACTGCTGTCGAGCACTGACATCACTGATGGTTCGTCAATGTACGTCAGCAGTAACAGAGCTGCCTGCAGTAAGCGGTAAATATTTTCTTTGTCAGTAAGTTCTTTCATGTTTCGGAACGCTCGACAGTGGTACTCATTAAAATTTAAAAAAGGAACAAGAGTACGAATTTAAATATAAAAATGTATTTCTCTCTTGATTTAAAAGACTACTTAAGCATAACAAACCTACGACTGAACGAATGAAGAAAATGAAATGTTATAAAAAACTCATGTTTTGTTTTGAGTTTGTTTTTGTGTTATATTTGTTGGGAATATCAATCATGAATATTTTGTATTTAACGATGCTGCCACCTGCACATCTCCAGATACCTCGGACTGCCTACGACTTGTTTCACTGGTTCTGCGTATCCTTTGCACATCCAGTAAACTCAATGATTTCAGTAATAAACGGAGACTTGCGCAGGGTGGCATCCAGGGGCGAGCGGAAACGACCACCGATGGCCTCTTGCTCGTCAGCAACATCCGAACAACAGACAGCATCGCTGAAATAACAGGCCAGTGAAGTCTGGGGGTATCGGAAGGCGGCGAAGGTGTTGACACAGAAGCTGATGGAACGTCCCAACTAACGACGCGTGTTAATGCAGCCACGCATCCCCTCCCTCGCACCCTCGCAGGGTGGGCAACCCGCCGTGCCTTAGTCCTGGAGAGGTTTAGCCTGGACCCAGCCGCAAGAGAAGTCCTCTCCCGGTGTGGCGGCTGGAATGGCCAGGAATGCGACTGGAATGTGCCACGGCAAGAATTTCATTTGTGTTTATTGACCAGGAATGGAGAGGGGATACCCCTCCACGCTCACGGACGCACACGCACACACACACGCAGGTAGAGAATGGAGGCTGGCGGGCGAGAGCGGACCAAGTCCACCCCGCCGTGCAGTGGCGAGAAACAAAAGTTTCGACGTGACGAGAGAGTTACCTCGCGCGGGGCGAAGTGAACCATCACACCTGGTTCGTTTTCGATGCAATCCCGAACGACTCCACACCCTCGTCAAGGTAATTATCTGCGCGGACACACAAGAACTCTGAAGACGCCCCGGGGTTCAGGGCCGGGCACATAATGCAATCCTGTGTTCGAATTCCTAGCTACACAGAGAGGTGGCGCAGTGGTAAACATTTGGACAAGCTCTCAGGTTCTAACTTAGGGATGGGCATGGTTTTCCACGGTGCTCCGAAATATCTCCAGGCGAATCTGAAATGGTTCCTTGCCGCATACCATGGCCAATTCCTTCCACGTTCCTGCTTGTAGTTATTTTTCCGTTGGATTCGGTGGAGAGGGGTGGAATGGTCCAATTACGCTACTCCTCCACATCAGGGTTATGTATACTGCATATGCATCACTCCCGTTACACTAGCGCCAAACAACAACAGGAAGAGAACACCCCCCCCCCCACGGGGCAAAACTAGCTTTTTTCTAACCCTAATCATAAATAATTTCTGTCCAGAAGGTTATTACGGTGCCTGTGACAGATTTTTCCCTCTCTCTCAACTAACTTTGGATTAACTATATGTAAACGCAGGAACGTTCAGAGACGGGGGCCCAAGGTGGTGTAGTGGTCAGACTACTCGCCTCCCAGCAAGGCAGACCGGGTTTTATCCCCGCCGGGGTCACTCCCACGTGGGAGTCGTGCCCGACGATGCCGTTGGCCAGCGAGTTTTCTCGGACTTGCATTCCGGCGCTGCTCCATACTCACCTTGTTACTCTCTCATCGGCTCTCAGACCCTCTCTACTCCACTGCCTACTTGCCGCACCTTACCTCAATTTACTAAATCCCCATAACCAAACCAATAACGACAGTATTCTTATTAAATGCGCTAAATCGTCTACTAATGAAGCGGGTGTTCTACTCACGTGTTTGTATTGTTCACTGTTTTCCCACATTCCTTCTCAATGAAACCTACCAGCGCAAGTTCAATTCCCCGCTTCTGAGTGTTGGAGAGGTTGTTTGAAATCTCTTACCTTGCGGAACTGGTCCGGCCAAGTTAGCGAGTTAGTAGCTAACCCATTGCCACCGCGGCCTTCCAACTACCGCTAACTCTCTCTCTGCTATTATTGTTATGTCGTTATATTACTGTAGTTTACAAGGGCCGCGGTGGCTAAGCGGTTAGCTTGCTCGCCTCCGACCGAGACGAACCGGGTTCAATCCCCGACCGGGCCATTCCCGGATTTTCGCATATAGGAATCGTGCCGGACGATGCCGCTGGTCAGCGGGTTTTCTCGGTGATCTCTCGCCACCTCCTGGCGCTACTCCATACCTCGATCACCCTCATAGGTTCTCAAGACCTCGCTGTTAACAGCAGTCCAAATCTCTTCACTCAATGTTGTTTACAATTGCTTACGCGAAATAATTTTAACAATTGCGCACAGGATCGGTGACCAGTAACCGTACACAGGGTGATATAAAGCGCGGCTGTCTCAATTAGCAACAAAAAATACGGCTACAGAGAGGCAAGAGTTCTCGAAAAACTGTCGGGGAATTTCTCTACCTTCCTCGGTAAATCTCTATCTACACTACAACGCAAGCCAACATTTCTGTTCTCACCCATGTGTGGTCTGCTTTATCCTCATTACTTTGCAGTCGAGTAAGGTAAGTTCCATGTTCATGTGGTAAGTGACCCACTTAACACAAAGCAGTTACTTGGAAACGGGCAAAATATAGTAGGCACGATTTCCCGATGAGCTAAGTTGAGTATTACAAGGTCAACGTGGTACATTTTTCGTAGGCGTCAGTCGGGAAGGTTAACTTGGGTTCATAAACTCGTGTGATTAACTGTTTATTGCAAAAGAACGTGACACTCGCAAGCAAGAAAATTCCGTTTTTACACAGGGAGAAAAAAGTGTCCGATTAAGGCTGCCGCCTGGTGAAGGTCGTGATTGTGTGTTTGTGTGAGGAAAAAATCGATGAAGCGCCACGGTCGACGCCGGCCGGCGCACATAGAGCGATAGCTTGTGAGATCACGCGGAGTGTTCTCACGGTACCGCTGGTACTAAGGAGTTTTCAGCGGCGACGCTGTCATTTTACTGTACGCGACGCTGTAGCAAAGTTCAAAGCACTCCTCTATTGCAGTTTTACGTAAATCCGGTTCGTGTGTTTTGAAAACAGAAGTCTGAAAAAGCCATTTTCAGCCACGTTGGAAGTCATTAAAACAATGCGAATCGAAACATTTACATGGCGCGATATTTCATTCTTGTTCACAATTAAATATTGTCCAAGTCAGAATACCACTTTACGCTGTTGACAGGCACCATTACTCAAACCTTGTTGGAGAGACTTAAGTGACTACAGGAAAACACATCTGATAACTTGCCGAGGAAATCTTCTTTAACATTAATATTGAAAACTATATAACACAATTTACAAATAATAAATAAGTTTATTTTTTTCTTTTAAGTAAAATTTATTGCTGCATAAAATTCATTCCGAAACTATAATTTAACTTCGGTGTCAACTTTTCTATTAAAATACTTTAATGAGAACGTCGCTAATGTTGAGCATAGTTTTTTTTAATGCGGTATGTGTTACGTACATGGGTATTAAGTTAATTTTTGTCTATTCATACGCAAGGAAAAATTTTGCTTTTGTACAAAAATTCTAACCTAGATAGCAAACGGAAAGTATGAAAATATATGCAATTTCTTAAAAACCCCCAATTTTATAAAAAAAAAAAGAAAAAAAAAAGTAAGAAATAAACACTTATCCGAATGTGCGGACACATGAGAGTAGAATTTCTGACTGTAGAGGAACAAGGGTTTCCTTAAATATGAATGTTTATGTTATTTACGACAAGACGTGGCAATCAGAAGGAATATATTGTACTCGTGCCGTAACCGCTCAGTATGCATGTAGCTATGACTGCCCTTTACATTCTGCAACCAGTTGCATGGTGCATACATCCTGAACTGGTGGAACGAACTTTGCTGAAGACTCATAATGGGCACCTGGCTGGTTGATCTGCCAAATCCAACATCACGCATGTTTAGTGATGGGAAGAGATAAAACAGGCGAAGAGAGAGGTGTGTGGAAGACTAGGCGAAGCAGTGTATGCTTCGCCTTATAGAATCAGCATTATTTTATCATTTAAAAATGGTTTTATTGTATCTGTAGGAACTTACTTCTACGCAGATTTTTTCGCAGATTTTATGCGGAAAACTGAGTCTCAATGATGATATGAGTTACAAATCAATATTATTATTTAAATTTTACTTGTTATTACAACTTAAATTTCTGTAAAAGTTTGAAAACTATCACGGACATGAAGTTATTATTTCCCTGTAGTTGAAGTGGGATTTCTCTGAACGACTTGAATCCATGTACAATCGTTAAGAAATCGTTAGCAGATCTACAGCTTGAGTGTATATGTCGCAGGGACATGATAAAACCGGAGATTTGATCAAATCCCTAAGGTAGATGATCAATTCACGGAAGATGTTAAAATGACAACTCTGTGGGGTGATTTCCCTAAAGAGATTAAGTGATTTGATCAAGTCCCTTAACTGTTTTAGTGAAAAGATGTTATACTTGAAGCTGGTAGCCTCATTACCTATAACAAATTGCCGGCGAGCCTTGAAATGACCATAACACCAGTAGTGATCCTTCCTGCTGGCGCTGGGGCTCGGCCACGGTGCGTCATTTATGGCTACGCTTTGGGCGAGTCCTCACTCCTTTATTTCATCTTTCCACTAAAACAGTTAAGGGACTTGATAAAATCACTTACTTTCTTTACGAAAATCACCCCACAGAGTTGTCATTTTAACATCTTCCGTGAATTGATCATCTACCTTAGGGATTTGTTCAAATCTCCGGTTTTATCATCTCCCTGCGATATATATACTGCCTCGTTACAAGATTTTGATGAAGTTTTATTTATTCAATTTTTTTTTTTTGCAAAATGTAAATTTTAATGTTGCATAAAAAATAAACATAAAAATTTGCAACATTTATCAACGTGCCAGTATTTCTTAATAAATGTCATGGAGATTAATTTTTTTTTAAATGGTTATCTTTAAAATGGAAGTATTGAGAAAGCATTTCTTTAACATAGATTCCCCATTTAAACTGTGTGTCTCCAGGCTTTGTAAACAGCGCCCTTAGGACAGTGCGAATGGTAAAGTTTCATTCCAAACTGACATGGTAGCTTTCTTACATTTAACCATAAAGAGTAAACTGCGAAGTGAAGTTCACAAATTTTATACTATCATTTCTATATCTGCGACGTGATGTATGGTGAATTTCCCGTACCACGTATATGTCAGAAACTCTCATTACTTAAAAATACTACTACAGTGTACAACGTAGCCTGCCCCAATTAGAAATGCACCCGAAGACAGCCGTTACACATCATCATTCATTTTATAAGCTGTTCACGGTGAAGTGAGCACTTTTGAAATCAGTCTATGAAAACTGTCAGTGACCCTATCTGCATGCATTTTAACGGGTGCATTGACTAACGCGCGCCTTGTAAAGTTGGTAACGACGGATATAAAGAAGTTCCGTAATTTACGTTTCAATTAAAATATTCAGGAAAAAAAAATACTGAAACTAATTTGTTTTACTTCCTGTAGTTTTAATGCATATAAAAGTAAGAATAAGTAAAATAGTAAAATATTTAGGTTTCTAATAGTTTCCCAGATTTACTTGATCGAGGCATGAACCAAGTGATAAGGCCCATGGCTACGTTAAATTTACATATGACAGAAGTATACGGAATGTGCATACAAGCAGATCTTAGCAGGACTTTCAAATGTGCTCACTTTACCGTGACCAGCCTATGGTCATCGGGACGGTTGAATTCAACAGTTAGCGTTCCTCCTTTGCTTGCACTCATTCAGCAATCTGACACAAGACTACCGCTAATGTGATTTGGGACTATCTGAGTTTACGTAGTGACGAAACAGATCACACGGCGAGACTGAATGTACACTCATTTAGAAAAGATTTGCTGTCTTAGCCAAGAGCTTGGCACATACTGGTTCAAGAGCGTTTTAATAAACTGAAGAAATGCAATAGAAATGTAAGGTAGAGGCTTCCGTACAAACCACAGTAGTCTGGTATTTCTTAATGAAACCAAAGAATACACAATAAAGTACAAATTTACTTACGTAAATCTGTGTACGGGAAAGTGGTGCTGATTGTAATACAATTTAGACTATCAATAAGTCCGTGCCTCCATTTTACAAGATTGCTACCCCAAACTCAATCCCTACAATAAGTAAGGAACTGAAGATATCTTTGAATTACAGCCATTCACGTCATATTGGTAACTATATTTAATTTAAGTAGATAACTGTCTTCAAACTCCTATCTCAATCGCTAATTATTTCTGTTGTAAAAAATCTAAACAAACGTTTACTTTCTTCTGGATTACTGGAATGTTTTATTTACTAGCGTGACTGCTTCATGTTATTGGAATTCAAGGCCATCTTTATAAAACAGCTTACAATTTTGCGAAGTATTTAGCACTGATTTTTTAATGCCGTTCATTATTATTTCCATATATAATATATGTTAATATATGTGGCGTGTGATAATTCTTTTCAATTGTCGACAGTTACATTCCCATACAACAATGGCGGAAAATCAATGGTGTTATATGCCCGAGAAAAAAAACCTCTAATTTCGTCCTGCGATCATGATCGCCATTCGACCAGCATTCGACCAGCATTCGACCAGCATTCGACCAGCATTCGACCAGCCGGATATCCTTCATTCGCGCAACCATCCGGATATCCGCGTACCTGACCGGAAGTTCTCACGGATTGCCGTTTTATGCCTATTAGACCTCGTCCGAGGACGCCTCCGTTAGGATACCACAATTGCGTTTTATTATGTTAATTCAATTTTATTTGCCTTTGTTGAAATTTACAAGTACAATATGTTGAATCGAAATCTGTGACGATGTGATTGGAAGTGCGTTTCTGCGGTACACAGTTCGCCCAACACTCACTCAATGGCAACTATATGAGAAACGATATTTGTAAGATACAGCCTTTCAACTGTACCTTTCCTAGAAAATAACGCCGAATGGTGATTTCATCAGGGTTGACTGCGTCCAATATATTCAATTTCACGCCCAAGGGCAGAATAACAAGTAAAACTGGGAAACTATTAGAAACCTAAATATTTTACAATTTCGCTTATTCTTACTTTTGTATGCATTTAAAAACTACAGAAAGTAAAACAAATAGTTTCAGTATTTTTTTTTCTAACTAATTTAATTGAAACGTAACTTGGGCAGAATAATATAAATTACTATGAACACTATACATTTTCGATGTTACGTAACATTCCATTATTGTGCGTAACTTTTTCCGACAACGATGACCCAAATCGTAGACAGGACAGTATGTAAAGTGTAGCTGACTCTATTGTCAACAAAATGTGGCTACGGAGTAGCAAGCGTTTGCGACAGCCTGTCAGGTAATTTCCACATTTTCTTCGGCGAATGACTACGCTAAGTCGTAGCCAAAGTTTATGTTCATCCCCATGAGCGGTCTGCTTTGCCCACCGTAGTTCGTAGTCGGGTAAGGTCAGTTCCAAGTTCATATGGTAAACGACACATTTCACTGAAATATGTTACCTAGGCACGGGAAAATTCTGGCAGGTAAAATATCCCGAATCCATATAGTATAAATGATAATCATAAAAGTAATGCTAATGTTATTGTTATGTTTATATGTCTAGTTCTTGTAAATAAATATGGGAATAATCCTATTAAATTATTTACTATAATTATTGTAAATAATGAAATAAGTATTACGGTTTTTCCTTTATTTTTTTATTATTAATAATTAAAATTCATTATTTAGCATAATAAATGGTTTATTTCATATAGTTTAATAACGGTTTCTTATTAATCAGAAGTATGCTGGTAATATTATTAATCTAATAATTACTATCATTCAATTTAATATTAAATTAAATTATCTTGTTGATGGATCAAAAATAGAATGGTCAAGGGTCAAAGGGGTCAAGGGTCAAAATGTAGAGTCGATGCAACAGAATACGCATTTTCATAAAGTGAAACCAAGGTTATACTGCGGTTTGTAGAGCAGCCTCCCTCTTGTATGTTCACTGTGTTTACATACTTGATAACAACAGTCGCGCTAGTATGTGCCAAGTATCTGAAGTGTCAAATGTTTTATAAACAACTAGCTTACACGGCCACGCGTTGCTGTGGCATAGAGGATTCTGGTTCTATTCATGTCTGTGAAATTAATTGAAAGAAGTATATGTATATATAAGTATGTATATATGTAAAAAAAATATTGAGAACAACAAACTGAAATGGTCAAACAGACAGCTGTCAACAAAGGCGCTTCCAGACGCGAAAGCATGGTAAAAATGAGCTTTTNCAAACTGAAATGGTCAAACAGACAGCTGTCAACAAAGGCGCTTCCAGACGCGAAAGCATGGTAAAAATGAGCTTTTCGCAGATTTTAGTACCTTTGCAGGTAATACAGATAAAAAAGAGAGTGTACAAACACTCGTGCGAACAAAAGGAAGGNCGCAGATTTTAGTACCTTTGCAGGTAATACAGATAAAAAAGAGAGTGTACAAACACTCGTGCGAACAAAAGGAAGGTTTGTAAAACAAAAAAAAATTAAAATTGTTTGAATTCTTTCGGGAGTTATACGCGCCCGGACAAACGGACACAACATTAATATATATATAAATATATACAGCACATTCAGTTTTGTTCGCTATATGTCACTACGTGAACTCAGGCAATTCCAAATCGCATCATCGGTAGCCTTTAGGATGCAAACAATCTTGTGCTAGATTTCTGAACGAGCTCAAACAAAGGAAGAGTGTTAGATTGCGCCGTCCTGATAACTCCTTTCTCCAGGTAAAACGACGGAGACGTTGAGAAATGTAGAACTTACATATAAAAGTACAGAACTTAACATAGTTGCAAAGTTATTATATACTGGACAAAGCAAGATTTATTGTTATGCTGATATCAAATGAACTAAGTCCTCTTCTAATGTCCACAGTACCCCTTGAATTTTGATTCATTAAAGTAAAACCGTTGAAATAAATGAAAATAGTGTAACGAATGTCATCGGATTTATTTTCTCATAGGCGCAGACTGCTGCGTGCACGAATGCAAGTCATTCCTGAAAATCCTAACTCACTTACAGGGAAATAATTACAGGCCTATGTTCTCGATTGTTAACTAACTCCTACGGGGAAAAAAGGTTATATATATGACATAAGTTGTAATAATAAGCCAAATGCTATTATCGATTTGTAATTCATAACGTCCTATGACTAGTTATGTCCGAGGTAAATTGTATTTAATAACAATTATAAATTTATTACACGTCAGGACAGCATGAAACNTATGACTAGTTATGTCCGAGGTAAATTGTATTTAATAACAATTATAAATTTATTACACGTCAGGACAGCATGAAACCTACATGTAAACCAGTTAATGACTGTCAAAATAGTCATTCATTTTGCGTAACGATTCACACGCGTAGGGAAATAACTTGGTTGGGGGAGGGGGGAGATGCATGCTTTATTTAATAATTAATACGAGTAAGATTACAGAAAAANGGGAAATAACTTGGTTGGGGGAGGGGGGAGATGCATGCTTTATTTAATAATTAATACGAGTAAGATTACAGAAAAAATTTAAAATTCTTAAAATAAATTATATTTCGTGGGCATCTTCAATGCGGTGATATTGTAGGATGTGCATTGAACCAGCGCGCGTTCCGCACTAGACGGATAGCCTTGAGTAAACAACCAAGGGTTGTTTTGACGTGAATGTGCCTTTAAAACCTGACCAACACGTGGGGTGCCAGGACGGAAACGGCGATGTAAAGCCTGCATGGTAATCCACTCCGACATTATAACTTCCTGACTAATAACCCAATTTAAATAAATGTGGTCTCGTTCGATCAGGTATAGTCCATTCACCGTTACATCCAACTTTTCTGAAGCCCTCCTAAAGTTATACTTTCAGGATATTCCTCCGCCTCATGAAAACAAAGCTTAACAAGTCCAAACAATTCCACCGAAAGGACTACGCGTCGTATTCGTGCGCACTCAGTGTTATCATATTTTGAATATGAACTATATTTTTACCAGGTATTGCCAACACACCTATTTTCTCACCGTTTAAATTTACGTTAATTATTAATAAAGTATTATAATTTACAAATAAAATATGAATGCAATTTCAATTTTGTTGAAAATAAGGTAATTTAATGTTAACACAAGTACAAGACGCTTGTGATACAAGACATTTCTAGGAAACAGACAATCACGTCATACTTGGTGGGGCTTTTCAAAAGTTTGATTCGAAAAGTGTGAATAAATCGCGAATAGACCATATACGACTACGACGTGAGCATGGCCTTGAGTTCGCGAGGCGCGGGATGGTGCCCGCAGCGATTCGCAGCAATTTTGAGTGTGTGCCAAATGTTTGGGCCCAATACGCTAGCATGCTGACGTTGGTACCAATGCGCTAGCATGCTGACGTTGGCACCAAACGAAAGATTTCGTATCTAGATCTGTATATTTTAGCCATAAAAGTCAAGTATCAATATCGTTACTTTCATTTAATTCCCATACCGCACAGAAAAATATGACCCGCTAACAAAGGCGAATTAACGTAGAACCCGCTAACAAAGGCGAATTCACGTAAAACTCGCTAACAAAGGCGAATTCACGTAGAACCCGCTAACAAAGGCGAGTTCACGTAAAACCCGCACGGTCGTGTCACCGCCTCAGCAGGTTTTCTTTTTTTCGCAGTGAACATGCGTATGATTGCCACGTGAAAATCGCACGCAGACTGGGCAGTCGGGGAACGAAGTGAGTATGGAGAACCACCGGAATGCAAGGGGCGGGGGAGACAGGAGATCCCCGAGAAAACCCGCGGACCAGCGGCATCGTCCACGCACGATCCCCACGCGCGGAAATCCGGAAGCGAACCTGCCGGGAATCGAACCATGTTCGCCTTGGAGGGATGCGAGCACTCTAGCCGCCACGCTACAGCGGCCCCTGCACGGACGTAGCGCGTCGTTGCGCGCGGCGGAAGAGGGTCACCTTGATGCAGCACTACAATAACGCCGGCAGATCGACCAGGAGAAGGGGAGGGCAAAGAGTAGACAATTTGCATAAGCCCCAGACCGAAGGATGGCGACCATAGCGCACGGCTCCAGAACTCGCAGCATCCCCCGCACGCATGCCGAGATGTTCAGCGTTGGCCTCCCTCTTCCCCCCCCCCTTTTTTCCCATACGCATGCAACCTGGGAAAGCGGTTGTGAGGTATACTTGCTCTCCAGTGACGCAAACAATCACTGCCAGTGTACCGAAATATATGTTTTCCCGTCACTTCTCCACCTAACAAAGGAAATTAACTTACTTTTCATTTTATAATTTTTATTTAATCCACAGTTACAAACGTAATCGGCGGCGTGTAATGAACTGTTACAAGGCAAGCTGTGTTTTGTTCTGTGATACACCTGATCGTTCGCTAGTTTACGCATCGGCCACTTGAACGCAGTAGTGCAGTTGACGTCACAGCACGTCTGTAATGGATAACTCTCCGGTTACATGCAACTGCTTAACTCCAACACTCCACCACACGCCACTGAACGTCACGTAAAGTCCTTAGGCCAGCGATTGTGTCAAAATACTGACTACATGACATAGACACACAATTTTTAGTCTACAAAGGCACAGCATGTTGTTACTGCCATGTCCCATCTAACTAGTTCTCTTCCAGCCATGTCATCCTGTCCCCGCACACAGAACTGAGGGAAAACATTCTCCGATCCAGTCCTTAACGCATATACCGGCAAGAGAAATGGGCGAAAACCTCCGAGGATGTGGGCGTTGGGCGCCGACACGACTGGCCAACAACCTGGGGTGCTCATTACTCTGCAGCAGAGCTAGTTTTACTACCCATAGCTCAGAAATGTTTGGTAAGCCTAGTCACAAAAAAAAACCTCTAAGAGAAAACTGTACAATGTTTGAACGTATCACGTTAGTAAACTTAAACGCACTTAATAACATATTAAAGCTTTACTTCCATATGCATTGATCTTCACAATAACGTAAAAAGAAATGCATAATCGACATATTTAAGCAAAGTTCCATGAAAACTGCATTTTCCTAACGTTTATACACTGAAGAGCCAAAAAACCTGGTACACCTGCCTAATATCGTGTAGGGCCACTAAGCACGCAGAAGTGCCGCAAGACGACGTGGCATGGTCTCGACTAATGTCTGAAGGTATGCAGGAGGCAATTCACACCATGAATCCTGCAGGCCAGTCCACCAATCCAATCTGCGCCAATTGGAAAAGGGTTGCACGTCTGTCACGTTTAATGATTCTCGTCAGTCGTCATTTATCCCGTTCTTTCACGGTCTTTTTCCGGCCGAAGCGATGTCGAAGAAGTGACGTTTTACCGGATTCCCNATCCGTCATTTATCCCGTTCTTTCACGGTCTTTTTCCGGCCGAAGCGATGTCGAAGAAGTGACGTTTTACCGGATTCCCGATATTCACGGTACACTCGTGAAATGGTCATACGCGAAAATCCAAATGTTATCGCTACCTCGGAGATGCTATGTCCCATCTCTCGTGCGCCGACTATAGCACCACGTTCAAACTCACTCAAATCTTGATAACCTGCCATTGTAGCAGCAGTAGCCGATCTAGCTGCCGACCACATCCCGTTACTCTGATTGGTTCCATAACTCTGTTATTTGCATACGCACGCCTATACCAGTTTTTTTGGCTCTTCAGTGTATGATACAATGAGAAAAAAAGAACGTGACGTCTTTAAATAAGTGTTTTCCTTACTTAAACAATGGGGATACGGGGACAAAGTTCCAACCGTAGGTACCACCATGCTCGGTGATGTAAGATGCATAATGGTGTAACAGGCTAGGCATGCGTAACGTTAGTGACGTCACACAGCAGTGTGTTACACACGGCCGGCCTCGACTGCGTCTACAGGTAGTACCTACCTGCAGCAGGGTGAGGCTTACTGCAGGCCAGTTTGCTGAGCACTGCTGTATGTTTGTTTGATACGTTCTTGGCAGCTCTTAGGCCATGCAAGTAAGTGAGTGAGTTGGCGACTGCTTCTACGTTTGTGTGATGAGTTCTTGGTAAGTGTTTCACCATGCAAACAAGTAAGTTGGCGACTGCATTTAAGTTTGCGTGATACGTCTTTGGTAAGTAATTCAGTAAGTTGCTTTACGAAGCTCCATTACTGTAATGTAATGATAAGGAAGTATTCCGGTTGTAGTACACGTATAGGCCAGTCTCGTTAACTTTCGCTTGATAGTAAAATTACAATTTGTGTGTGCGTATATATAGACACGCACACACATATATAACTTCGAAATTTTCATTAATTCTTGGTGAAATTATAAAGAAAGATAATTTCACGGTTTCATTTATTAGTTGGTTGATATCTTATAAACAGGTGAATATATCATACATGGCTGCCTATACGTGTATAATACAACCAGAATACATTATCATTATTACATTACAGGAATGGTCCTTCATTCTATAACTTAACTTAACTGCATTGTGAAACACAAGGCACACAATTATGTTTATATTGCAGGAATGTTGAAGCATAATTGTACAGTATAAAATATGCTATGAAATATAATTGATCAAACTTATTCAAATTCACTGTCCACGCATACGGGTACAAAAACCTTAAAAACCGGTGTATCGGGAGAATAAATTTCTACTGGAACGGTTTTTATTCTATGGTATTTTAAGTTTCGTATAACTCTATCTAAGTAAATTTATTCTCGCTGTATGCTTACAAGGGAGGTTAATTATTTAGACTACAATAATAATTATATGTACATATGAAAATGTATATTGATATATATATATAAATAAATTAATATATATTGCTGTAAAAAATTCCTCAGGCACAATTTGTACAGTAAAGAGGAAAACAAATGAACGCAATTGTTTTTGCTCTTGAGTTAAATCAGTTTGAGGGTGAGACATCCAAAGCATCTTCCGCATACAGTGATATGAATAAAACACTAAAGGAGATAGAAATACAAGAACACTCACTGGAATGAGGAATAAGTGAACGTACAGGAAAATCATAATTAATGGAATAATCGCGACGAAAATCGCGATGCTTCACTTCATAAGTGCAATGAGAGTGCGAGGATTACACTGCGTTCGTCTATACTGCAATACATTTGTGTTTAATAATAATCGGCATGTGGCCTATACTTTGCACGATTATATTTTTATTCAGAAATAAATCTCGAAAACATCATGTTAGGCACGTATAGGAACTAAATATACATGGTTAGTAGTTAGAAATGAGCGGATCGACGTCACCTGGCTCCTGGCGGGGGACGAGGGACGAGCAGTGGTCATCTTGGATGACGCCACGAGGCAACCTCATGCTCTGTCATTCCTCGAAAAGGCGGCCATTTTCCCTTTTGTCCATTGGAATTCCCTTTTTCCCACCAAAAATTTCCCGAATTTCCCTCAAAACCAGAAAAATTTCCCGCAGAAATATTCCTTACCAAAATAGAATACTCCACAATGTGGCTAAGATACTCCTTTTTGGGGAATGAGGAGTGAGGAGTGGAGGGATTACCCTGACATTCACGCTCCATCATTCCATGCCAGCACCATCCATCTTGTCTGAAGAATGTTCGAGCTCATTGCCCCATCATGAAACTTCTCCCATCATGCTCCATCATTCCACTTTGGTTTTCTCATATTCCTTCTGGTATCCTTTCTCCTAACAGGGACAAGTTTCATCTCTGTCAATCCAAAGAATGTTCACGTTCATTGCCCCGTAAAGCAAATTCCGTCATCATGCTCTGTCATACAAAATGGGTTCTCTCATCCTCCTTCTGGTCTCCTTTCACCTAGCATCTTGGCGGGGACGAGTCTCACGCTCTGTCATTCCACCTACGCGACACAGAGCGAGGCCTGCCCACGCACGCTAGCCTACAGTCGCACCGCATGCATGCATCAAATACGCCCGAAGCCCACTTATAAACATAGTTGGATGTAATTTCCGAATCGTTTAAGATACAATTACCAAATTCGTAACACAGACATCACCCCCGACAACGACAAGGGCCACCGGGTCAAGTTTGCCCTAAGTGCACGTATAACCATAGCTGGAAGTAATTTCCGAACTGTTTAAGATAGTAAAAAAATTCACAACATAGGCATCACCCCCGACAACTAAAAGGGCTGCAGGGTCATGTATGCCCTAAGTATTCTTATAAGCATAGTTGACTATTATTTAGGAACTGTTTGTGCCATAATTAATCGGGACACGACAGTCGGGCCCGGTACACACTGGGTGGCCTACGTAAAAAAGGGTAAACACACAGACTATTATGATAGTTTTGGGAATTTGCGTCCTCCACCTAAATTGCGCGAGTATTTTAAATATACCAAACTAACGTTAAATAACGAAATGGAAAAGATGCCTAACATGTGGAACTGTGTACATTTGTATCTGCAATTTTTAAGCAATCGAGATTTCCGGTGATAAACCAAAAATAATCAATATAATTCGCAAGGAATAAAGAAGGCATGCGAGCCATACCGACCTCATCAGTATGTCGGTGCCTATCATTCTAAATAATTATAAGTGGTCAAACGTCCGAGTTGCGGGCCAGTTTTTACCTTCCCTTAGAAATGGAAGGGGAATGGTGTGTGGGGCTCGTGGATTTCAAAACTTACAACTCCATAACCAACATCAAAGAAAATAAAAATTCCAGTTTTCGGTGTTCGGTTATGGGGCCAGCGAAGGAAATCGTCATTCCCACCGAGGCGTACGAGTTGAAGGATATGGAATAATACTCCACAAAGAAATCGCTGCCGCACGTCATTGCATTAGAACTGCACGGGAATCCGAATGCCCTGAAGGCCGAAATGTTTTGCATCGCAGATGTAGATTTAAGGGAACCGGTCACAATCGGGCCCATGCTGTGGTTCGAAGCCAGCATGCACGAAGCAAAAAAATACGTATCGTCGATTGCGGTCACCATATTTCCGGTAAACATCATTAGAATAAAACTGTAATTTGGCAAATTGCAGTTACGTGAATGGGAAACCGAGCAGCACTTTTAACGAGTTCACACCCACTGTAGGTCCTGGATATAAAATCGTAGAATGTCAAAGAACTCATTAACATTCCGATCGTCGCAAAGAGCATCTACGAAGTAGCCGTTTCGATCGTGGACCAAAACGACGAATTAATGAATTTCCGAAACGAAGAAATCATTTTGCGCCTGCACCTGAAACGATGGGGCTAAATTCTGCTGGGAAAACAAAAAATTATAAATGCGTGAAGTACATCAAACCCGAGATCGGCAAGCCACGAGGAATCGTTGTGCTAACACCTGAAAACGCAGAGTTTCTCCACTTACTCGGTTCAAAAGTAAATCGCCAAGGTGGATGAAATCCTCGACATTGATCAACGCCTAGAATTCGACGATAAATTTGATAAAATCGAAATGCACTGTTACGGGCCTTATGTTGTCAGGCCTTTCGCTCTCGGAAGGGAGGTTCGAATACCTATACAGTATCAAGATATTTACACCTTGCTTAGCCAGTCATTCGTGCGCATAAGAGGCAGTTTGGCAAAGGCAGATGGGACCCACCCGACGACCACTAAGTTGGTTCGAAATGGTATTCTGCACCTTTTCTAACGCGTAATGTACGATATAAATGGCGTAATGTAGGAGATAAATGGCGTCCCAGTCGACCAGTCGCGAGATGTGGGCATAACCTCGTCGATACAACATTACGTATCGCTCACGCTCAACCATCTCTCTGCAGCCAAGATGGCAGGCTGGGGAATCTAAGATGACTACAGTGTTCCCATATACACCGAAGGCAGGTTCGAAGTATGTGTTCCACTCTCCTTGCTACTGGGATTCGCCAAATATTATAAGAAAATAATAATAGGAGCGAGGCAAGAGCTGGTGATTACGCTGGCCACACCGCATTTGTACGCTGTGTTGGGAGTCGGAGAAAACACGCAGCCCATTCCACTTACTTTGAACACCATATAATGGTTTGTCCTTCAAGTGACCCCGAACACCGACGAACGTGTCAAGCTGTTGAATTATGCCAAGAAAGAAAAAGTGATAAAAATAGCATTCAGAAGTTGGAGCCTGGTCACCTGCCTGGTCCTGTCTGCCGCCACACGAAATCACTGGATCGTAAAAACGTCTTCCAGCATAGAAAAATCGCGCTACATCATACTGGTGCTTCAGACGAACAAACAGCATAATATCGGAGATGTCGAGTCTACTTTCGACCCCTTACAAAGTCGAAAACATAAAGATATTTTTGAATAGTGAAAGCTACCCGTATATCAACCTGAACACTACTACTTTCGACCAAGAAGGTTTTACCTTGCCATATTTTATGTATTCGCAATTCCAATCATCGTGTAATGGACGCGAGGTGCGTCCCATCCTGAGCCCCGAAAATTTCCGAGACATGGCACCTTCGCTGGTATTCGATATATCGAAGCAGATCGAGCGTGTGCAAAATGGTACAATCGACTAATGCCCGCTAATACTGCAGCCTACTGCTTGATACTTCACGACAGGATCGTTCCATGCGATTGTTTTTCCGGCCTGGTAAAAATCACCAGTTAATTAAGCACGTAAATACGCATAGAATGGGGATTCACGTTTCAGTCGTAAATATTTACTGTAACTTGCAAGGTTTATGAACACAAGTAGGCTTAGTGCTCAAGGACTCGAACCCGCATATTCCAGGCTCTGTATCCGTAGAAACTGCTGGACGTAATGAACAAGAACACAAACACCTGGTTGACCAAGTACTACCACAGACTGTGCTGGGATGAAGGCCTGATTTTGTGTCACCAGGTGCGAAACGTGCTGAGCGACTTGCTGATGCTGTACCCGCGAGGACCAATTTATGCAGCGGAGCATGAGCAGAAAAAATGGCTGAGTAATATTGCATAAACGAATTGGAAATAATCGACGTACAAGACGATCATGGGTGTCTTTCCTTTCATAAAATGAGGAAATAAATGGATCAGAGTTCTTTGGTGAGCGCTTTGAAAAAGCCCAGATACTTTACGAGTGGAATGCTCATTTCACGATGTATGAATATGGTTATATATCTCATAGCATAAACATTACTTTTTTTGGTATACCAGCCGACATTCGAGAAGAGCTTGCAATTATGTAAATAAATCGAACCCAAAAATAAATAAGTCGCCCAGACGAGCACGAATCACAGTGGGAGCAAGATGATGCCAATTCATACAGAGAATAATAGATAATTATTCTAGAATTTATATTTCCCATGCGAAACATTCGAAGCCTTGTTAGCAAGTGTGAAGCCACCGCTGTACTCGAGAGAGCTGCCCGCCTCCGTTCCCAGGCATCCCGGCTGGCCACTGCATGTTCAGCAGGAAGGGCAAAGTCCAACTCACAGCTGCCAACACGTGAATACTGCATGCATTGCCAACATTAACTCCGGCCATCTCTGCATCCGCTACAGGGCATGTCTAGATATTATTTTCGATGCCTCCTTCATTTGCAAAATGATTTAACTCTAATCCTTATTCTATTTAAATAAATAATTATGTTCCTACACCTAAAATATATCATGCGTTATTTTAGTGACAGCTAGAGTCTCATTGAAGATTTTTATTTTTTTCTTTCTTTAAATTATAACAAAACTTATATATACTTATCATTTTTTTATTCCCCAACACTGTTTTTAACTTATGTGAGTAGGACATAATCCGATATAACAAAAATATTTTTTAACAAATTTTTTTTATGTACACATCACAATATTCATTTTCTGCATAATACACGGAATACTTTTGTTAAGCGAGTTTCTTCTCTGAGTCATATATAGCAATACACACGCATGATATTTAGTTTTATGTACCATGGGTTCCTCATAGTATTTTTTTTAATGTACCACGGATTATCATAACATTTTTAATCCAAGGGCTTCGGAGCTGAATGGAGCACACCAAATTTTTTAATTTTTGCACTCGTGAAGTCTTGTAGCATACGTCTTGACGAGCTGTCGAAACGGCAGGCAGCAACATTGCTTGTGAAGATCTACAAAGTTCGTTCTGATGGGGCACACATTGCGAATCGCCGAGTCTTGGAGTCTTCCAAACACATACACAGGGTAATAGAGAATTGTGGCAGAGTCCATCATTGCCGGAATTTCCTCGTAAGGAATATTTATCTCATCCCACCTTAAGCCATGCGTTTCGTGCATCCGTAGGCGATACACCTGTTGTGTGGTGCGGTCGAGGTGCTTACATGGAAATGTCAATAAAAAAGTGAAAACTAAGGTTTTCTCATTTTCATCACTGTACGAGATGGCAATCTAATTGATTATGTACGAGTCCAATGTGCGAAAACCTTGGATGTTGCAAAAAATTTCATACGATTATTGTTATACACAAAAATTTTAAGTTCCCATTCATACACTGAGTTTCAAATTTTTTTTACAAAAACATTAAAAATTTCATCGAGGTCCATATACATCGGGCACCTGTGTTCTGGGTTGGTTTCCTCGCCAGGTAGTGCTTGTCAGTAAATTTTTTGAAGGGGAGCATCTTCCATGGGTACAGATTGCAAGCAGATAACTTGCTCGGGGGCCTCGTCTTCTATGGGGATGGCATCTTCTACAGGGACGTCGTCATCAACGGAGACATCGTCTTAAACACGGGCATCGTCTTCCACGGGCGCAGACATCGCGAGGGATGCTCGGTGGGCCTTGCACCAACCCTTGCAATGTGGCGTGTCGGGAACCGAGGTAGCGCATCCTTCGAAACACTACTTGCATAGGAGGCAGTCCCATATGACTTCGTCCTGCTGCAGGTAGGCTGGCAAATACTTAAATACGGTCGAAATTTCGTAAGGTGCGTAGACCAGAAAAATTCTTTTGCAGGTATAGTAACTCGTCCCTTTTGTCCAAGGCACTGAGCGAGCTCACCCTTCCAAATCCCAAATTGGCCAATTAAAGTAGGCCAACGATTGGTCGGAACGAATGTTTCCATAAACACCCGAGTAATTAGCCAATGAGAAACATTGGCAGAGCAATTAAATATATTGAACGGGGATGGAGGGGAATCAACTAATTGGTCTAACGAATGTGAGTAATTGGTGGATGGGTTGATTGGAGCGGGGAAATTAGCCAATGAGAAACAGGGGTAGTGTTCGAGCGAACACCTCTAATTGGTCGAACGAATGTTTCCGAAAATGCACGAGATATCAGCCAATGATAAACATTGGCAGAGCAATTAAATATATTGGAAGGGGGTGGGACAATTAGCCAATGAGAAACATTGGAGAAGTAATTAAATATATTGGAAGAGGGTGCAGGGGAACCGATTTATTGGTGGAACGAAGGTATCCGAAAACACCCGAGTAATTAGCCAATGATAAACATTGGCGGAGAAATTAAATATATTGGAAGAGGTTGTGCAATTAGCCAATGAGAATCAGGGATAAGGGCACGGTGCTGAGGGAGCGCCAGCAATGTAAAACAAATGAAAAACGAAAAAACCAAAATTGTGGTAAAATGAAGGAGAGAGAAAAACTCCAGTAATGTATAAATAAATGACTTAACTAAAAAACCAAGACGGCGGACGGTGGCTGTGATGCCTACCAAGATGGCAGAATGAGTATGGGTGTAGGAAGTGTTGAGTGACCTTCGGAAATATAAGTTTTTTAAATTATTTTTTTAAATAAATGTTTTAATAATCTTAAAATAATTTGTAAATACTGTTTTATATAAATGATTTTTAATTTTTTTTAAAATTTTTTGCATTTTTTGGATGTTTTCGAAATTTTGGATGAAAGGTCAAAGGTGAAGGTCATATGGATCCGAGATGGCGGCCGGCCGGTTCTAGCACCTGCACCAGACGCCGATGCCCCAGACTCGTCATAATCATACTACTCTTTTTATGCCTGTTTTTTCCGGAGTAATGTAGGCTATCGAAATGTGGCAAGTACATATATGACTACTGAATATTGCATTTACTCTTTTGACCTTGTCACGGTAAGATATGACTTGCATATCCGATATGTTTAAAAAGGAGGCCCAAGACGACCTTGATTCCAGTGGCAACTGAAAGTTTATAAAACTGCGTTGCTGTCATCATCCTTGCCTCCACGCGGCACCTCGCAAACCAGATCATGGAGGCTGCATCTAACGAGGGTGCTAAACGTGGTCGACACTATTGTTTTCGTTGCATGTACGATAACATTTAATAGCTGCACGAAGTAACAATTTTATCTACAAAACCTTGACCGTGTAATTGTAAATTTTTACCTTGGCTCATTTTTTTTACTGTGTTGTAATTTACTGGCATCAAGAAGGTATTCACAACAGAACCACTGTATTGATTATTTCATATTGTCGGATGCAAAATTAACTACTGCAAATGCGTATACTAATACCATGGCAACTTGAACAACCAAATGTTCTTAAATGCGACCATCGTATGCATGTTAATCATAAAACAAAATTGAGGTATTAGCATATACTTATGATTAAGATGCCTGTAATACAGGTTATGGTGAAAAGTTTTTTTTAGTTCACTTGAAGTAAAAATTTTTCGTCAGGTAGAAAAAGGGATTTTTCGCATGTTTTAAAATTTTTCCTACCTTTTTTTTTGAGGCTGTTATATCCAAGAAAATGCGATATTGCGGGGTATCATGACAAAATCCAAGACGTTGCAAGTAAACGCACCCACACATGATGTAAGTAAACACACACACTCACCATGTCGCACTAAATGGACTGTCCAAATGCCACCCTTAAGACATTTCGTACTCTAACATCACCTACCGAGTACTACATCTTCATAAGGAAAAGGAAACACTTTAACGACCTTACGTTCACTTTCTTTCGGAAGCGAAGTTTTACAGGCAATTGATAAGAGTACTGCTACTTTTTGGCTACTTAACGAGAAAGTTTGGAGGTTATTCAGTAGCTTCTTAAACGACGCTACCCACTTATTTCTATTCGACGCGTGGAACAGGCTCTTCGAGGAGCCGACATTTTTGCTAACTGTGTCACTGACGACTCGAGATACGTCACGGCCGATACGTCTGAGGAACGTAGACGACAAGTAGTCTATTCGCGGTTTTCTCACACTTTTCCAATCAAACTATTGAAAAATCGCCCCGTGTATGATATTTTTGGTTGTTTCCTACCCATTTCATTTATCACAAGCGTTTTATAATTGTGTTAAACATAAAATTATCGTATTTGTGGTTAAATGTAACTTTTCCTTATATTTAATATATGAATTACATTTAATTTATTATTAATACCAATAATAATAGGGAGAAAATATGTGTGTTGGCAATGCCTAGTAAGAAATAGTTCTTATGCAAAATATTATTACATTGAGTCCGCGCGCATGCGGTGCGTTTTCCCTTCGGTGTAATTTCTAGACTTGTTTAAGCTTTGTTTGCATGAGGCGGAGGAATATCCTGGAAGTAGAACTTGAGCAGAGCTTCAGGAAAGTTTGAAGTACCCGTGAATGGACTATACAAACATAGGGCAGGGCCAAGGCGGAAGTGACTTGCTTCATTAGAGTGGCATAGTACTAGTGCTAGGAGGCTAATAAAGTCGGAATTGTATTGCATTTTCAATGATATATTTACAATTAAATGTATAAGCTGTATCATCACTAAGTTATTGTTTTGCACGAGGTAATATTCTGCTGCCTAATTTGGTACAAACACCTAAACTGTCATTGGAAGTGATACGTGATTTTGTGGCCGTCATTCGCTGAGGATATACACTGGAGAGCAAAAAAAAACCGGTATTGGCGTGCGTATGCAAATAACAGAGGTATGGAACCAATCAGAGTAACGCGATGCGGTCGGCAGCGCCTATANGCAAAAAAAAACCGGTATAGGCGTGCGTATGCAAATAACAGAGGTATGGAACCCATCAGAGTAACGCGATGCGGTCGGCAGCGCCTATATAAGACAACAAGCGTCTGGCAAAGTTCCTGGATCGGTTACTGCTGCTGCAGTGGCAGGTTATCAAGATTTCAGTGAGTTTGAACGTGGTGTTATAGTCGCCGTACGAGAGATGGAACATAGCATCTCCGAGGTAGCGATAAAATGTGAATTTTCGCGTACGACCATTTCACGAGAGAACCGTGAAAATCAGGAAGCCGGTAAAACATCACATCCTCGATATCGCTGCGGCCGGAAAAAGATCGTGAACGAACGGGACAAACGACGACTGACGAGAATCATTAAACGTGACAGACGTACAACCCTTTCTCAAATTGGCGCATATTTCAATGCTGGGGCATCAACAAGTGCCAGCGTGCGAACTATTCAACGGACCATCATTGATATGGGCTATCAGAGCCGAAGGCCCACTCGTGTACCGTTGTTGACTGCTCGACACAAAGATTTACGCCGCGCCTGGGCCCGCCAACATCGCCACTAGACTGTCGATGTCTGGAAACACGTTGCCTGGTCTGAAGAGTCTCGTTTCCATTTGTATCGGGCGGATGGACGTGTACGGCTATGGGGACATCCTCATGAATCCATGGACCCTACATGTCAACAGGGGACTGTTCAAGCTGGTGGAGGCTCTATCATGGTATGGGGCGTGTGCAATTGGCGTGAAATGGGACCCCTGATACGTCTAGATACGACTCTGACAGGTGACATACGTACGCATCCTGTCCGATCACCTGCACCCATTCATGTCCATTGTGAATTCCGACGGACGTGGACAATTCCAGCAGGACAATGCGACACCCCACAAGTCGAGAGTTGCTACCGAGTGGCTCCAGGAACACTCTTCTGACTTAAGACACTTCCATTGGCCACCTAAATCACCAGACAAGAACATTATTGAGCATATCTAGGATGCCTTGCAACGTGCTGTTTAGAATAGATCTCCACCGCCTCGCACTCCTATGGATTTGTGGACTGCCCTGCAGGATTCATGGTGGGAATTGCCTCCTGCATACCTTCAGACATTAGTCGAGTCCATGCCACATCGTCTTGCGGCACTTCTGCGTGCTCGCGGGGGCCCTACGCTATATTAGGCAGGTGTACCAGTTTTTTTTTTTTTTTGGCTCTTCAGTGTATAAGACAATACGCAATTGCTACTGTCTTATTTTTATGCCTTTGTATTTTTTTTCTTCCAGTAAAATTATTTAATGGTTTTGTGTTGTAAAGTGCTTGGCTCGCGTCAGCCTGTGTTCGCGTTTTCATGGCCCACCAATGCCCCGGCAAGTACCACATACACAGTTCTTTGTTTCTGCGTCCTTATACGCGTTTTCGTTTCTATACATTATGTATTTTTGTGGTTGTATTCAACCGATTGGGATCCTGATTTTAGCTTGTTACTCTTCGCGTTTTCAGTATTTAATATTTATTTTGCTGCTTTGTGGTGAGGTTTTGGTGCAGTTCTTCGTGCTTGGTATTAGTTTGGGGTTGCCAACAGGGACTTTAATAATTTAATCACTGTTCTTGAATTTTAAGTGTATTTATACGCAGGGATTAAGTAACACCAAACAGCACTACTTAGCAAAACGAAGTACTCGCAGACAAACGAATGATACAGTCAGGTTCCTTCATATATGTCTACCCTTCACTGCAATCTGAGCGCATCTGACCCTCTGACGTGACGGGAGAAAATCGACAAGCAATGAGGCTACGCGTCGAAGTACCGCAGTATACAGTCGAGACATGAACGCAACGCCGTTACAGCATGAGGTTCGGTTGGGAGTCTGGACCATAGACTAAAGATGAGGTAAACATCTCGCTGGCTGCGCACAATCTCCGTGTCCCAACATTGAACTGCTTTTCTGCCAACATCCCGGCACGAAGGGCATGGGCTGGATTTGATGTTAAAGCACTGATTAGTAAAAAAAAAATTATGTATGTATACTTCCTCTAACCATTATTGTAATGCAGTTTGATTAAATTCAAATCGATGGAAGTATTATATTAATACAAAAGTGCTTGTCTTTTGAAAACAAATGCGTTCATCACTGTTGACCATGCGACTTTGACAGTTTTGTACCTTTGGGGTAGGTCAATGTTGGGTACATGCACAGAAGACGAATAACTGGTCCACTTCATTTTCAGTCTATGGTCTGGATGCACCTTCACGCCTGATCTGCTCGCCCCACGAGGCACAGTAGCTTCAAGTGAGGCTCGCTGGCTCGCTAGCTGCCTTTCTTCCCGACCACGCCCAAACGACAGTATGCTGCCACATACCGTGTTTACTTATTGGCCAAGCAGAAATATCAATAAAACTACACGTTACTGCATCATGCTTACACAAACATCCAGTGGATCTTAACAATGCAAAACCACTACAACGCATCTCACGAAAGGACACCGTACACCATATTAACTTCATTGGGAGTCGATTGTGAGTTTGGATTTTACGTTAAGCCCAGTTAGTTCGCCGAGTAACACTTTTGTCTTGCATAATACACTGACATACCAAACGTCATGGGATAGCAGTACGTAAAGGTGAAAGTCGGTGGCGCCACCGTAACGTTACGTCTCGGTAGTGCCCAAACCTGTATCAGATGTGCTCCGACATCGCGTTAGTAAGTGTGTGCTAGTCATGGCATTGCATTACAGTCCTTGAAGAATTTCACGAACCCCCACAACGACGGGATATTCCAGCAGGATAGTGCACCATGTCATCGGCCCAAGTTGCCCAAAACTGGTTCGAGGAGCATTCTGAAGTGTTTCGACGACAGCTGTAGCCACCTCGCTCACTCGATGTGAACCCCATAAGGAATGTATGGGGCGTGGCGGGGAAATCAATTCGCACCCAAGACCATACACCTACAAATAGCAGGGAGCTGTGGGAAGCTATCCAAGATCATACACCTACAAATAGCAGGGAGCTGTGGGTAGCTATTCAAGATCATACAACTACAAACAGCAGGGAGTTGTGGGTTACAAATGCTTGTAACAGTTCAAATGTTTCTCTTGTAAAACTACTCGTTTGTAAAACAACAAGGTCCGCGTTTGTAATAGACCTCAAGAAATGTTTGTACCATACTGACCCGTATCCACGAGCTTCAGCAAAATGGCGGACACTCAACAACGCAAAACCGTATATAGCTGTTAGTGCAAAAACAATGGGTGATGTAAAATGTTGCTGCGTGCAAAAATAAATGTATTGCAAGTTTCAATAACGAAATCCTTAAAACAACTTAAATAATCACAATAAAACGACAATTTCAATAAAACGTGACCGTATTATTAATTAACTGTTAATGTTTCCTAGCTACACAGTACTCTTAAATCGGCTTTCAATACTTTATTGTTAAGAGCCGGCCAAATCACTTAACTCAACAACTGAACTCAATGAAATAAATGTACCCGTTCTTCTTCCCCGAATACTTCAATTATACTTTGCACGTACTTCCAGCTATATTTACAGTAAAAATAAGTTTCAAGCTCGTAAGTCAACTTGGTCTCGTGGTTCAAGATGCGTGCGGACTGGGTGTGTGGGTTCTAGTCCCCGTGCTGGAAAATTGTAATTTTTTTTCTCGTAAGTTATGGTTTAAGATATTTATTTTTTTGTTGTTCTCTGTTATTAATTCATCACATTTGTTTTCTAGAAGAAAATAAAGTGATTTTTATGCACACTTCTCAATAACGTTAGATTTAATACGAGGCTATAATTTGTAATATTACAAATAAATGTTTTGCAGATTTTACAAAGAAAACTCTTTGTAGTTCTGCAAAGAATTTTCTCGGCAACTGGTTTACCAAGGATTATTCTCGTAAAAGTACGAAACATTTTTTTAGAGTGTATGTGTTTCGTCCACTTGTGGACTCGAGGCGACGAAGTGTTGCTGCACTTGGCCGAGCTAGAGGGGGGCTTACACGATACTAGTGTACCCCCGTGTCACGTGACTTTGGGCTTGTCAGTGTATGCCGGGTGATGTCGCGGTTTCACTCGACAACAACCTGGAGTCCACGACACTGTGTACGCTCGGGCCTCAGCTATAGTATACTCGCGGTTTCTTCACACTTTTTTAATCAAACCTTTGAAAATTCACCCCATGTATGACGCGTTTAGTTGTATGCTAATTGCCACGCGTCACAAGCGTTTTACACCTCTGCTGACATATAGGCATATTATTTTTCGTTAAATTAAAGTTCAACCTATATTTTATTTATAAATTCAAAGATCTCATTAATAATAAATATGAATGAAAACAGTGAGAAAATGTCTCTGTTGGTAGCGCCTAGTAAGAAATAGTTCTTGTGTAAAATATTATTAGAAACGAGTGCGCACGAATTCGGTGCGTTGTCCTTTGGTGTAATGTTTTAGACGTAGTTNATATTATTAGAAACGAGTGCGCACGAATTCGGTGCGTTGTCCTTTGGTGTAATGTTTTAGACGTAGTTAAGCTTAGGCGGAGGAATATCATGGAAGTAGAACTTTAGCAGGGCTTTAGAATAGTGTGAAGTAACAGTGAATGGATTATAGTTGTGGTTGTCCATTGGTTGTTGCTCCAGTTCCAGCCCCAGACCAGGTAGCATTTCATTCGGCCCTACTTTCCCTTGCGGGTTCGTTATTGGCCGAAAGCCGTCCGGGGCATCTCTCACGCACTGTGCTCCAACAGAAACTGAAATGTACACGTGATTGAGGTTTAACTTGTCGACCAATGAATCAGCAAAATTTCCGGGTCACTATACAATCAATATAAGTGAAGTGAATATTACTAAGTGTTAATTGATGTAATTTTCAAACGCCTGAGTCAACAGTTTAAAAAATTCACTGATTTATATACAATTATACATCTAAATTCACGATTTTCGTGAAGTTTTAAAAACGCAGTAGCCTAAAACTTGAAGTGTAGCTTGAAAAGTCGAGAATACGTGGAATATGAGGAATTGAAGCAGTTCATTTGTTAAACATGCCTGTAAGACGTTCACGGTTACATGCGTGTTTTTTCAATCAATCTCTGAGAAATATCATTGCCCCTTCCTGCATTTATTTGGACGGGTAAACTGAGTGCCATTTGGTAGCGACGGATAGAAAGAAGTTAATGTTGTAACGTTGACTCAGAAGTGTTTTGTAAACATTTTTGAATACTGAAAAGATTCCTTCTGCATTCTGTTTTTTAATGGACATAATGTAAGAATCAGCAAACCTGTAAAATATTTGCTAATAACGTTACAGTTTCCTTCGAACGACGCACGAATTAAGAGATCTNAAGAATCAGCAAACCTGTAAAATATTTGCTAATAACGTTACAGTTTCCTTCGAACGACGCACGAATTAAGAGATCTGTCCCATGGTACTGCTACTTTTGCATGCGGTGAAGGAATACGCAATGCTCATACGTGCATATCTTTAGCACGGCTTTCAATAGTGCTCAGTTTATTGTAAACTGCATATAAGTGGGTTCAAGTTTAAGATTATCTGCTTGAGTGAGAAATACACAAAATGTTTTGCAACATGGGGGAGAAAAACAACAGCCCATTCATATACGTTCAGTGAAATGAAATGTAACCTATATCGGTTTGATGTTTTCAGTTGGAGCAGCTATGTTTAACAGATAAAAAAAGGCAACTTGCACATTTAAGAAATGTAGCTTAAATTTGCAATAACACTTATGAAAGTAACTATGTACCGTTCACTGCACAATTTTCGGTTTTAATAGGGTTACTTTCAATTAAAAACAATACTTCGAGCGGCCGTTACCATGTGAACGCACAGTGCTTCCTCAATGTGATGCCCGCTTTAGAATAAGAGACAATGTCAGCTACAACAGAAGCCAACTATTCGCAACATTTGTAAATGCGGTTTGATGCACTAGCTTAGTTTCTGTACTCTGTAATGCAAGCAATTTATTAGGTACTACCCATATCTNAAGAATCAGCAAACCTGTAAAATATTTGCTAATAACGTTACAGTTTCCTTCGAACGACGCACGAATTAAGAGATCTAGTCCATGGTACTGTTACTTTTGCATACGGTGAACGAATACGCAATGCTCATACGTGCATATCTTTAGCACGGCTTTCAATAGTGCTCAGTTTATTGTAAACTGCATATACGTGGGTTCAAGTTTAAGATTATCTGCTTGAGTGAGAAATACACAAAATGTTTTGCAACATGGGGGAGAAAAACAACAGCCCATTCATATACGTTCAGTGAAATGAAATGTAACCTATATCGGTTTGATGTTTTCAGTTGGAGCAGCTATGTTTAACAGATAAAAAAAAGGCAACTTGCACATTTAAGAAATGTAGCTTAAATTTGCAACAACACTTATGAAAGTAACTATGTACCGTTCACTGCACAATTTTCGGTTTTAATAGGGTTACTTTCAATTAAAAACAATACTTCGAGCGGCCGTTACCATGTGAACGCACAGTGCTTCCTCAATGTGATGCCCGCTTTAGCATAAGAGACAATGTCAGCTACAACAGAAGCCAACTAAATGCGGTTTGATGCACTAGCTTAGTTTCTGTACTCTGTAATGCAAGCAATTTATTAGGTACTACCCATATCTNCTAAATGCGGTTTGATGCACTAGCTTAGTTTCTGTACTCTGTAATGCAAGCAATTTATTAGGTACTACCCATATCTTATTTTGCCACTCGTGGTGATTCGAGTCCTGGGTAGGCCCGATTTGAATTTGTAATCGTCCCACTGCTGTTTCATATGTTTCTGGTTCCATCTTTAATTATTTTGCTCTACACGAGACGTAGAGGCTTACCTACCATCTCAGTTTTTAAGAACTTCATTAAAAATTGTTTGCACCACTGTACAGGAAAGTAGGTTCATTAGTTACACCAGTAACTTTTTTTTAAACAAATTGCAACAGTTTTTGGTTAGACAGTTATAATACTACCACGTGTTTCCCAAGAAATTAATTGTCCAGTGTAGTGCAGTAATCCATTCGAGGAGTTTCTCAGTATGTTACTTTCAGTACCCACGAGAAAAATTCAACTCTTCGTGTCCGTGAATAAAGATGCTTCTCGGCGAATGTAAACGAAGACTACGGCGAAATGGAATACATGGAATATGACACATGGCG
This sequence comes from Clitarchus hookeri, assembly GCA_002778355.1. Classification (NCBI taxonomy): domain Eukaryota; kingdom Metazoa; phylum Arthropoda; class Insecta; order Phasmatodea; family Phasmatidae; genus Clitarchus; species Clitarchus hookeri. The sequence goes on along the minus strand of NQII01002640.1, from coordinate 211,967 downwards.
TCTTCTAGTTTTAGCAGGTGTTCAAAACATTGCAGTTTCTTTTCATTATAACTTTAAGATTAATTAATACTTCATGCGATGTTAGTACGATATAGGGTTTCAAGGCAGCAGTCAGGAGAGACGTGCAGTGTTAGTCATCTCACTTCGTCCGCACAAACTCGTTTCGCGAGCGATAGTGGCGGAGCGCTGTCCGCCTACACAGCCGGTGTTCGCACACCTAGCGTGTGCATTTGCGACTGAATGAGCGAGGTCATGCCGAACCAATCAGCCATCCTGAGTTGCGGCACTGTGGGAGAGAGGCGGGGAACGCCATCATGTCACGGAGTCAATCCCCGGCTGATGACACTCATCCGCTGCTAGAACTCTCTCGCCCCGCGGTAATTGAAAACAAGGCGATTAGTTCCGGCTACAGCGCAGATCCCAGAGCCGGGCTGGGCGCGATACGCAGCCTACAAGCTGTACACTTCCAGGCACGGAACATGAGCGGCCTGTATACACGGGGTGCCCTGCCCTCACTTATGTACACGCTGTGGTTTTAAGTTTGGGCACATGGGTATTCTGGCTTTATCATTTTTCTTCCATAATACCTACTCGACGCATAAAATGAGCACGAATGTCATAAGTGAGTCAAATTGATGTGTGTGCCAGTTCAAAGTACACTGAGAATGTCACAGCAGCTTTGTACAACACACTGAGTTACAAAGGTTCACACGTCCTTAGTATTTTTAGTGAAATTTTTGTCACTATGTTTTCCGAAACGTTTAATGGTAGGTCAAGTTTCTGCGACTGAATGAGGAAGGCACAGAACGCGACCTAGTTAACAACCAGACATGTCGAATCACAAGTCGATACAATTTTGATTCGTTTCAAGTTAATGGTTTCTAGCACTAATTAATACTAATGATGTCAGAGCGGTTTTTCACAACAAAGTGCCATTCCGGACGCGAGGTCAACAATGTTGAAATTTTTTTTCTAGTTCACTACATACCACCGCGACTGGCGTGTTTCCATCAGAATCAAGCAACTAACGAATACCTGTTCGCATTACTTTGGTGCAGTCATAAGTGGCATGCCTCTGTCTGCTTGTCGCACCCTGTGCCAGGCTATCGTATTGTCTCGTACAGGATGATTCAAAANATAAGTGGCATGCCTCTGTCTGCTTGTCGCACCCTGTGCCAGGCTATCGTATTGTCTCGTACAGGATGATTCAAAAATCATTAGACAAACTTTGAGGGGTGGTAGAGCTCACTAAAACAAACAATTACTGTATAGGAATATATGAGCGGAAGTGACGCGTTGAGGCACAAACACAAACATAACACATGACAAACAAAACATTGTTTATTTACAAAGTCGCCGCTAAATGCCTTTTTATCGAGTCTCGATTTGTTCCTATTGGGGCATTTAAAAGCCCTCATTTAAGAGACTCCACCGACGCTACCAGGCTTGCTTTACTGTTTGTGGTAGCAATTTTAAGCAATTATTATAAACATTGCTGTAAAAAGTAATTTAGCGGCGACGTTGTAAATAAACACTGTGTTGCATTTCATGTGTTATTTTTGTGTTTGTGCCTCAACGCGTNATAAGTGGCATGCCTCTGTCTGCTTGTCGCACCCTGTGCCAGGCTATCGTATTGTCTCGTACAGGATGATTCAAAATCATTAGACAAACTTTGAGGGGTGGTAGAGCTCACTAAAACAAACAATTACTGTATAGGAATATATGAGCGGAAGTGACGCGTTGAGGCACAAACACAAACATAACACATGACAAACAAAACATTGTTTATTTACAACNAAACATAACACATGACAAACAAAACATTGTTTATTTACAAAGTCGCCGCTAAATGCCTTTTTATCGAGTCTCGATTTGTTCCTATTGGGGCATTTAAAAGCCCTCATTTAAGAGACTCCACCGACGCTACCAAGCTTGCTTTACTGTTGGTGGTAGCAATTTTAAGCAATTATTATAAACATCGCTGTAAAAAGTCATTTAGCGGCGACGTTGTAAATAAACACTGTGTTGCATTTCATGTGTTATTTTTGTGTTTGTGCCTCAACGCGTCACTCCCGCCCATATATTCCTATACAATAATTGTTTGTTGTAGTGAGCTCTACCACCCCTCAATGTTTGTCCCATGATTTTAGAATCACTCTGTATACAGCAAATAAGAGTACAAAAATGTAATTTCTTGAAACATTTTGCAGAATTATATTGGCAAGGGAGTTTGAAGTATTAAAACTATGTTAATATTATATAAAGCAGTGCACCATTCAATCATTTTAAAACACACGTATGTGTAAATACGAAATGTTAATGTTACTTAATAAATGTGTTTTCCGAAGTGTCACAACCGTTTCTATGTCGTACGTCCAGTAAAAGTAAACAGAATATGTAGGAGACATCGAAGCACAGGAAAGGCGAGATCGGTATGTGCAGCACAAGCTTCATCGCCTCTACAAGCAATACGCTCCACTGATATGCAGACTTCCCATCGGCAACTCACGTCTACGAATTTTCAACAGCGACTAGTTATTATATGGCGTAATAATGAAGATAAAGATATGCAACGTCCCTGTATTGCATAAAATATCTTGGAACTATGTTTTCATCATTATAAATTATTTTGACAGTGGTTTGAAGGCATTTTCAGTTAAAAAAAAAAAAAAAAACATACGTTAGGAACGGAAACAAAATACGTAAACCAGCATTCAGGCGTAGAACGTTTAATACGTGCTACTTGTATGTAGACATCAGGCTCACATTTTGAGAACTTTTTGAATAAAATGTTTTTTTTTTATAAGTTCCGTTCACATTCACGCTATCCAGGTATGCGCAGACAACAGCAGCCAATAAGCGCCGTGTGAAGGTTTACAATAAAAAGATTTATTAAAAACATGCTCAACTTTTTTTAATGACGTCTGCTGACGAATAATACTACTGAAACGTTGTGCGTGTACATAACAAGATTTGGTTTATAGCTGTGCACTAAAGNTCTTGGAACTATGTTTTCATCATTATAAATTATTTTGACAGTGGTTTGAAGGCATTTTCAGTTAAAAAAAAAAAAACATACGTTAGGAACGGAAACAAAATACGTAAACCAGCATTCAGGCGTAGAACGTTTAATACGTGCTACTTGTATGTAGACATCAGGCTCACATTTTGAGAACTTTTTGAATAAAATGTTTTTTTTATAAGTTCCGTTCACATTCACGCTATCCAGGTATGCGCAGACAACAGCAGCCAATAAGCGCCGTGTGAAGGTTTACAATAAAAAGATTTATTAAAAAACATGCTCAACTTTTTTTTAATGATGTCTGCTGACGAATAATACTACTGAAACGTTGTGCGTGTACATAACAAGATTTGGTTTATAGCTGTGCACTAAAGCGTATTTTTTAGGAAGTGGAAACGGTTAAAACGAGTGTTTTCGCGGCAATTTTACAAATGAACTTTCAGGTGTTTTAAAAGCTGACGTGAAGTACACCTTTTTTATTTTACTTCGTCATAAACGGATACGGTCGCAATTGACGGACTCCGCGGGGCTCACTGCCGATGAAAGATCAGCAGGCCAGTTCAGTTCCTTGAGCGTAGTGTGTGTAACGAGGCGTGTGACCCACAGCCTCGGACCCCCAGCCAGGTGATCGCGTTAGAAGACACGGCGGATAATCGAGGCGAGGTTGTGACTTGAACACTTCCACCTCGTGGATCTGGAGACTCGTCAGGCATGCGGGGTTACGCACGAACGTGAGAAGGTCCAGTGTTGACAGGTGACCCGCACATCACGACCACAGGGCGGATACCGTTGTTACGAACAAGCTTTTCAGCCAATTCGTACTTGAAAGTATTTAGGGACGTAGCTCAATAACGACCCATGATTCGGTAGAGCACAACAGTATAAGATGAGTTTTACTAACATTTATGATTATACAATTATTATTTAAATGACTATTGATCGGGGGAGCTTTACATTTAATTTAAGATGATTATTATTTAATTAATTATTATGATTCACGCCATTTTAATAAAAACCTATTGGAAAGTCATCACCTTGTTAATTTTGCCGGAGGCTGATTATGCGAGACGGTTAACGCGGGCCGGACACACCCATCTTCCTGGCGACAGACGCTGGTCGAAAGACTACAGACACTGTTCCGTATGTTACACCGGCCTATATCAAGCGCGTGGTTCTGCGGCCCCGCTCAGTGACCGGTGGAGGGGATTTCTGCAACTGTCTTCTTTCGCAAGGGTCGACGACCAAATGGTGGCGTTGCAATCCCGCTCGTTTCCAGGTTTAACGTTTGAAGGTGTGATCAGGCAAGCCGTTCAGCTAAGGCCTGATCACACCACAACACCGTGATCACCACGCCCCCAGAGTGTCAGTCTCAGGTCCCGGATGCCGTGCGGTTGTCGCCGGTAACGAGAACGCCAGACGAACGTGTCAACCTCGCGCGCACGGTGCATCTTCCGTCGGTAATGGCCAGCAGATGCGGCTCGTTGACGAGGGCAACCTGCCATCAGGCTGCTATTGCCTCTCGTGACATCTGGTTTCGGACCAGCCGGACTTCTTAGTGTCGCGCCCGGGGCCAAGGTCATTACTACCTCGTCGCCGGTGTCATTTGGCCGCTGCGGGTAGTCATTGCGCGCTCGTGGCGTGTCGTACAAATTACAGCAGCTCCGTGGCTACAGGGTTAACACCACCCCGAGCTTCACTCGCACAACAAAAACTACGGCATTTACGTTAGTTATCGCATTAAGCACGTCATTCCGTTGAATATCGTACACGAAACGTCGAATCCTCCTTCCNCGGCATTTACGTTAGTTATCGCATTAAGCACGTCATTCCGTTGAATATCGTACACGAAACGTCGAATCCTCCTTCCTACAAGTAAACAGTCTTTCCGTAGTCTGCAATCAGATCTGTTTTTGAAACATACATTTTACTGGAATTAATTTGATATTACTTCATGAGTGAACGTACACAATGAGTACATATGTAACGAATACTGACATACGAAATTCGCTAGTGTGCTACAGAGATCACATTTAGAATAAAAGGTTTACATACCTNTTGTAACGAATACTGACATACGAAATTCGCTAGTGTGCTACAGAGATCACATTTAGAATAAAAGGTTTACATACCTACATTACAATGGACATGCGGTCCTTTTATGAACGTACGGCTACATAATAAATCATAATGCAAAAAAAAATACTTGTTATTATATTGTATATTGATATCGTTTCTGCTTATGTATTACTCACTGTTACACGTACTTATTTTAAAATGTCCCTCTACTTTAAGTTGCACCAAGATGGCTGTTAGAGCCACCGTCAATTTAAGCATACTTAAGCAAAAATTATAGAAAATATTATTTTAATGTAGTATGAAATATGTTTCTAAGAGTGCGTAGGTAATTAAGTTGTACTTTGCTTGCTGGTACAGTTTTGACTATCATTTACCTAGTTACAAAATAAAAGCATACTTAAAAATGAAATGTACAACGTGTTTCTAAAACATGGGGACAAACACACATGTCCGAGAACACAAGTGCGACTGACAAGGAAACCGGAAGAACGTGGGTTTATATAGTTTTTGACCATTTTTCTGCCGCAGTCTATGACAGTCGAACTGTCTCCTTGTTGCCTGGGAAGCCAAGATTGGTTATGATTGGCTGGTGTGGTCTTGTATGGATAGTGTTTTTGCTATTGTTTTGTGCTGCAAAGATGTTTCTCTCTTAATTAATGGGATCCACCAGATTTTAACTCAATACTCTGTTAACTGAAAATATTACTATTGCTAATAACAAAAGCTGATTCCCTGATTTTTCTTTTGATTTTGTCGACTACCTGAGAGAGTGGAGTTGAATTTTGCCAAAGAATTTGATGGCTGTTTTTCCAAGCATGTTCAGCATGGATTAAGTTTCACCAATCCACAGGCTACTTGTCTTATTTAAGTTGCATTTCTTGAATATGGTAATAGGGCTGTATTTTTGTCCTTGTCTTGCCAGCTTTCAAATCATCCCACATAGTTTATGAATACCAAGTTTATAAATTTTTATGCCGTTATCACGAAATATGTTATACCTAGAGTATGATAATTTTTACTTCTGTGACACTAAAATTCCAATTCCAACAAACACAACCTGTCGGCAAAGTGTCGGCAAATTGTCGACCCGATACCGGAACTGTCGGCAACTGTCGTTTATGTGCCAAGGGATAACCAGCTGTCAATGGTATAATTTTTTTTTTNCCGATACCGGAACTGTCGGCAACTGTCGTTTATGTGCCAAGGGATAACCAGCTGTCAATGGTATAATTTTTTTTTTAAGATAGATTGTTAAATTTAGGATAAAGACAATGGCCCAGTGTAGCATATACGATAACATATGGATATCACAGTAAGTATGACGTCCTGATAACTCACAGCAGAAGCTANCCGATACCGGAACTGTCGGCAACTGTCGTTTATGTGCCAAGGGATAACCAGCTGTCAATGGTATAATTTTTTTTTTTAAGATAAATTGTTAAATTTAGGATAAAGACAATCGCCCAGTGTAGCATATACGATAACATATGGATATCACAGTAAGTATGACGTCCTGATAACTCACAGCAGAAGCTATAAAATGTATATTCCACATCACCAGGCTGCAGACTGTGGTGCCGAAGCACCACGGCGGCCATTTTGGATGACGTCACGCCAAAACTTCATGCTTTGTAATTCCTCGCCAATGGTGGTCATCTTATATTTCCGTTTTTTTCATCCTGCTCTATCATTCCTTCCAATCTCTCCATGCTCTTGTATTCCTTTTCTTTTTATCACGCTCTGTCATTCTGATGTTACTTTTTCTCACGCTATCTTATTCCCTCCTCTCTCTCTCTCTCTCTCTCTCTCTCTCGCCCGTTCTATACCTTGGGGCTTTTTCTCATATTCCTTCCGGTCTCCTTTACTTGCTCTATTGTTTCTCATCCGTTTCCTTTCTCTCTTACTTTTCGCATCTTCCATCACTTCGTCGTCTGCTGTAGGCAGCCATCTTTAATTACCGCCACCAGTCGCCTGCTGTAGGCGGCCATTTTTTATTCCCGCGCCCGTAACCAAAGTGTGCGAAGTTCGTTCTTTTTACATTCTCCATCTTCAATTCCCGCGTATGCTGCCCGCATCGGCTGCTTTAGGTGGTCGTCTTATATTCCCGCGCCCAACATCAAAGTGTGCTAAGATCTTTCATTTTACATCCTCCATCATTAATTCCCGCGCATGCTACCCGAATCGGCTGCTATAGGAAACCATATTTAAATCCCACACCCACCACCAGAGTATGGGAGGTTCGACCATTCACAGGTACGAGCGCTGGTATCGATGCAACCATTTTGTGTGTTGGTCCCACTCGTAGCCTGCAGATGCGCGCTAGCATCGGGGAGTGTAGGTCAAACGGTGGTCGCTAGGAGCACTGGGTAGTTTGTAAACCCAAAAATTAAGGCGCCATGCGGGATCGTTCCAACACCCCTTGGGGCGGCAGCCGAGCATCATGACCACAAGACCACTGCAATATTGGTGGATATAGGTGGATGTTTAATGTCGAATATTTATATATTTATTAGTGGACCAGACATTCAGGCAGGCCCTGACATTAATATAAAAAATCACCATTGTTTTGTTAAGAGAGGAAATAATAAAACTAATGCTCGCATCGGCCTATGCTCTCCCCAGATAATATACTTGTCATTGAGAAAAAAATCTGTAGGCACTACGTGCGCACACACACACACACTTTATGTGTAATATATATATATATAAACTAATAGCATAAAAAATTATCATTCCAAAGTTCAGAAAATAATTATATAAAAGTTATATGCATCCACACAGAGTCAATGACATGGGAACGTACATATGCCTCGATCATGCGCGAGCGTCTGAAATTCTCTCTGCAATTCTAGATCTCCAACTTGTCCCTGCATTCGAGCGCGCACTACGTGGTACGGAGGGTCGTCGCCATGTTTCACACGGGAAACAATTTCCTTTTTTGTAATTCGGCAGTTAACTAAAGTAAAATATATTTATTGACTATTATTCCAAATGAGAGGGCTTTCAAGANCTTTTTTGTAATTCGGCAGTTAACTAAAGTAAAATATATTTATTGACTATTATTCCAAATGAGAGGGCTTTCAAGAGTGCTCACTTTACCGTGAATAGCCTTTAGCAAAAGTTATATCATGAAAATTAAAGAGCTGTTACAAACTAAATACAGGCAAGAATTTACTTATTTTCAGCAATTTTTTAAACTGCAAAAACATTTCCTTGTACGATGTTGTAGACATCTTAAAGTAGCTCTTAGCATCTTCTATCAGTGTGAGCTATATTATTTCAGTACATAAGTTAGTTTTCATTATTTATACATTTCTAAAACAGTCTAATAGTGTTTTTTGACCTAAACTATTAATATGAAAATTATGCACTAATTTTTTTTTGTGAGGAAAGAGTAATCAGTGGTAATGACTATAAAAAGTTGAACAGTATGTGGCACAAANTGCACTAATTTTTTTTTGTGAGGAAAGAGTAATCAGTGGTAATGACTATAAAAAGTTGAACAGTATGTGGCACAAATATAAAATAATTTTTTCGTCACCAACTCTATTAAAGAAAATATGTGAATTATAAATTTTTTTTACATAAAGTATGAAGCCGTAATTGACGAAATTCCATTTTTTACCATTGTTCTTATCTTGCAATTTTATTACATTAATATTGGTATTTAGCATACACGTAATTAAAAAATAAATCTCGTAATTAAATATAAATTTCAGTGTTGCGTTAAAATCGCTTTTCATGCCATTCATATTTGAAGAAGATAAGGTAAACAATAAGCCGTAACATCCAACATTGGAAGTGAAACATCCCCCAAATGACAACCTATAGAAGAAATTGTGTGGGAAAGAAAAGCAGAAAAACTTGAAGACGAAGAAAACAGCGAATGACTGAAGTCTGTAAAAAAAAAATAGGTAGCGGGAAAACGGAGCAGACGATTTTTGGAAACAACAATGGAGATTGTAACAGAAGTGGAAGAATGCGAACCAGGACAGGGAGCGGCCCGGGGGGTAGAGCGACGAGGGGTGTAATAATTAGGAGGAACTAAGAAGGCGGTGGCTCTATTGTAGTTGAGGATTCGTCGGGGCGCGAGCTTCAAACAGGAAGTCGTTTTCACATGCAAGAAATAAAGGCTTCTACTAAAAAGGTAGCCACTGGAAAGGAAAGTTGGGAGGGGAAGAGGTGATACTGTAAAAACATTTTTTCTTAATTCAGCGTGGCTCAATGACTTGCTTTATGAAATCAGTGAGGCATAGGTAGCTCATTTAACTCTGCCGGTGATTCCAGTGAAACAATCTTGTTCGTTTAGTAACAGCTGGTTCTATGAAAATTCATAGTATGACAAGTACAGAATAATTCTTCAAACTCACTATTAGACTGTAAGATTTACACCTATCTTTTACTTGATAGTTCCATCGAAAGTACAAAAGTCGCTGTTGGAGGTGACTTTCTAATTATAAACAAGGCAGTTGCTTCAACAGCTGGTAATCACCATCATNTACAAAAGTCGCTGTTGGAGGTGACTTTCTAATTATAAACAAGGCAGTTGCTTCAACAGCTGGTAATCACCATCATACAATGCGCCTAATATGAAACTGGGTCACCTCAGCCAAACGGCACAATATTCGTCTGTCCTTTCTCCATTCATTCTTCTTCACTTCCCACGATTATCGCCTCTTGTTCTCGTTTCGCTATTGATATATTATAGCTATTTCTACTTTCGCCTCTTCTCATGGCGCTCATCACATGCTTCAGTAAGCTGCAGTCGGCATTCTTCTGTTTCCATGACGTCCCATGACTTCTAGCATGCTCCTTAGGAACTTTAACCTCTGCACTTACCTTTGTAATCTTCTTATTACCCGATGGCCAGTTCTAAGCTGCATCCTTTACCATGTCTATGAAGGTACGTATCGTACACAACCTGTTTTTGTTTTCGACGTAACTCACACCTTCACTCTAAATCACGATCAGTAGATATTTACTCATTGCCACTTAAAACTGCTCCATCTGGAATCTGTAGGGAAAAATCTACTAACCCTTCAGTCAAACTGCAGAAAGTCAATGATTTATTGTTATTGTTAAAAAATAAATAAGCGCCGAGATTAAAAAACAGTGCTTTCCGATGTCAACTTAAATTAAGTACAAGTATTTTGTCTCAAAACAAAAATATGACCTATACCAAAAAATTCGTGTATCTGGTCAAGATCGAAACTCTGACCAGCCGAACTTTGCCTCTGTACAAAATTCCTACTTATTCTGAAAAGTAACACAGACATATAACAGCAGACAGCAGTCAGTTTCGTGATGTTAAAATATTTCATGTTATCGAGATATATACATACTAGCTTTTACCCGCGACTTCGCTCGCGTGGTTATAGTAACAAACTTATAGGGAGAAATAACATTATTTGTTAGTAGACAGACACTGATCATAAACACAGAACAGGGCACTATTTTAGGACGCTACTGCACACGATGTTGTAAGTCTTTCCATCTGGCGCTAAGATTTAGGAATTTTGGGCATTGGGCACACGCGAACATGAGACAAAAAAACAGTCTAAAAAGTAAACAAAAAACAAATACCAAACCAACAAATCCATTTAAAAGTGCAAATCAGTACCAAAGGTCAAACCAGTCTCATAAATTGAACAATATTCGAATATTCCTAAAAAACAAAACCAAAACGAAAAGCGAATCAAAGGAAACCAAAAAAATGCAGNATTGAACAATATTCGAATATTCCTAAAAAACAAAACCAAAACGAAAAGCGAATCAAAGGAAACCAAAAAAATGCAGCCAATTGAAGCTATTTGAACGCCATCTATTGTCAGTATTAGAACTACAATTGGTATGTCGTTTAACATAGAACGATTAAAGGAAACTACATATTGAGTACATTTTTTAAGACATTTTCTCGCGGTAAAAAGTTGCCAATATCACCTTTCATCCCCCCCAACTATATCTGTGCAAGAAATTACGAAATGTGCCTTATAGATGGTGTCTTCCCCTCCATAATGTCATCCTAGATCTCATCTATCCATTCCACACAGAACCCCGGGTATCTGAAACTGTACGTTGGAATCAAACCCATGTCATGATTTTCACTTTTTACCTTGCGTATTTTACTTGTGATCCCCAGCGCTACACTCTTAAGCGCATATAAGTCCAATCAAAATGATTTCACCGAATTGTACCCGACATCAAGATGATTGTAAAAATCATTCTCTTTACTTTACACCCCACAGTCGTCAGTAGACAATAGAGATTCCATGCATTCCTTTTAGAGATCGTCCACAATTCATCTCAAGANTTCACTTTTTGCCTTGCGTATTTTACTTGTGATCCCCAGCGCTACACTCTTAAGCGCATATAAGTCCAATCAAAATGATTTCACCGAATTGTACCCGACATCAAGATGATTGTAAAAATCATTCTCTTTACTTCACACCCCACAGTCGTCAGTAGACAATAGAGATTCCATGCATTCCTTTTAGAGATCGTCCACAATTCATCTCAAGANCACACCCCACAGTCGTCAGTAGACAATAGAGATTCCATGCATTCCTTTTAGAGATCGTCCACAATTCATCTCAAGACAATTTTGGTCACAAAATCGAACAACACAGGAGAAAGCATCCTACCCAGTTTCGCATCATTACTAACTAAAATAAATTTTGGAATTTCTCAATGTGAGCTTCAACCTTCTCAGTGGGTCTGCAGTAGCTCGCGTCCTTTACTCTGTTCACAGTTTCTTCACCTTTTAGAATCAAACCTTTGAAAAATCATCTCATATGTACGTGATTTGTCGTTTCCTAAACATGCCATGTATCACAAGCGATTTATATTTATCCCAAGATAAAGGTATCTTATTTTTTCATAATTTGAACTTTTGCTTATCTTGTATCTATAAAATTCAACTATCTGAATTATAATTAGTATGAATGAAAACAGGGAGAAAATAGGTATGTTGGTAATGCTCAGTGATAAAATAGTTCTTATGCAAAATATTATTACGCTGAGTGCGCATGAATGCAGTGCGTTGTCCATCTCGTGTAATTTTCTGGACTCGGTTAAACTTTGTTTGGACGAGGCGGAGCAATATCCCGGAAGTAGAACTTTAGCAGGGCTTTAGAAAAGTTGGAAGTAACCGTGAATGCACTATACACATGCATGATGCTTAGCTACAGGAAGGGTAACACAAGCACGCGCGAATACAGGCGGAAATAACAACATTGTCCAGTGTCGGGCTTACACCTGACACTTACAAAAACCTCAAACATAGCACTTTGTGCCCTACCGAGNAACAACATTGTCCAGTGTCGGGCTTACACCTGACACTTACAAAAACCTCAAACATAGCACTTTGTGCCCTACCGAGCAAACACTGCAAGTAAATACGTGCTAACGTAACAGCCCGTAAGCCATATATTAACGCTAGAAATGTTAATTGAATTCTTAAAATGTTTGGAAGCTAATTCAAGCATGTGTGGCAACACTGCACCAGCTTGGAAATCCACTTGCCTTATTAAATTTCAAATGAACTCTCGAATATTCCTTTATATAACATCGTTCTTTATAAATAAAATTATGTTAACTATGACGTATGCATTAATGTAGGAGGTTGTAAAGACTTAATTTTAAACCAAAATGAGCGGTACAACGTTAATCTTAATGGTGCAAAGTTAACTTATTTTAGTGTATAGAAAAACTACACTCTAAGAAATTATTCGTAAATTTACTATAGTGTGTATACGTAAAGTGAGAAAGAGTGAATTGTGAAGTTGTTTCCCATACCTTCATGCTAGCGATCATACATTTGCTCAGGGAACAGTCAAATGCGTAGGAAACTCCACAACTTTGTATAGTAGCGACGCTAAACAAAACATTCCATATTGCTAGCCAGATGTGTGGTATTATTTCGATATGATATACGGGTTAAAAACTTCCAATTAAGTTTAAGAAGTTTACCAGAAACGTTTTTTTTAGAGTGCAAGAATGGAAAATTCTAAATAACTGGTTTTACTACGTTGTGAACAACTACGTTAGCAGTCCGATATATACAGAGGTGACAAAGGTCATGGGATAGCAATATGCAAATATACAGATGGCAGTAGTATCGCTTACAAAATTTTTACANGAATGGTAGTTGGAGCTAGACGCATGGGACATTCCATTTCGGAAATGGTTAGGGAATTCAACATTCCGAGATCCATAGTGTCAAGAGTGTGCCGAGAATACCTAATTTCAGCCATAACCTCCCACCATGGACAACGCAGTGGCCAACCGCCTGCACTTAATGACCGAGACCAACGACGTGTGCGCAGAATGGTCAGTGATAACAGACAAGCAACACTACGTGAAATAACCGCAGGAATCAATGTGGGACGTACGACGGACGTGTCAGTTAGGACAGTGCGGTGAACTTTGGCTGTACTGGGCTATGCCAGCGGAAGACCGACTCGAGTGCCTTTACTAACAGCACGACATCGCCTGCAGCGCCTCTCCTGGGCTCGTGACCATATCGGTTGGACCCTAGACGACTGGAAAACCGTGGCTTGGTCAGATGAGTCCCGATTTCAGTTGGTAAGAGCTGATGGTAGGGTTCGAGTGTGGCGCAGACCCCACGAATCCATGGACCCAAGTTGTCAACAAGGAACTGTGCAAGCTGCTGATGGCTCCATAATGATATGGACTATTTTGACATGGAATGGACTGGGTCTTCTGGTCCAACTGNCCAAGTTGTCAACAAGGAACTGTGCAAGCTGCTGATGGCTCCATAATGATATGGACTATTTTGACATGGAATGGACTGGGTCTTCTGGTCCAACTGAACCAATCATTGACTGGAAAGGGTTATGTTCAGCTACTTGGAGACCACTTGAAGCCATTCATGGACTTCATGTACCCAAACAACGATGGACTTGTTATGGATGACAGTGCGCCATGTCACCGGGCCACTTGACAAGCGCTAACCAAACTTCTTGTAAGACCTGTTAAGGAGCAAATGATTTGGCCACCAAGATCGCCCGACATCGTACATTTATGGGGCATAATCTAGAAGTTAGTTCCTGCACAAACTCCTGCACCGGCAAAACTTTCGCAATTATGGACGTCCATAGAGGCAGAATGGCTCAATATTTCTGCCGGGGACTTCCAACGACTTGTTGAGTCCATGCCACGTCGAGTTGCTGCACTTCGCCGGGCAAAAGGAGATCCGACACGATATTAGTAGGTATCCCATGACTTTTGTCGCCTCAGTGTGTTACAAAGTATGTGAAGTAATAGGCGATGAAGGGAGAAGAAATACACAAGTGCCACGGTTCTGNCCGCCTCAGTGTGTTACAAAGTATGTGAAGTAATAGGCGATGAAGGGAGAAGAAATACACAAGTGCCACGGTTCTGTATATTTACAATTACGGCAGAGCAATGGCTTCACATCACACTCAAACATATACATACATACTTACGCACTTGAGGCTAGTAAATTCAAAGCAGCCGGCGACTTTTTAAAACCAGGCGAAGGAAGTCATCGTTCACTTTTACCGGACAAAGGAGATGCGCAGATGCTAGGATCATCCGTCTACCTCAGCGCTCTGATACTGGTCACATTGCCAACATAATGTCAATTATAAATACTCAGCAAAGATATCTCACTACAGAGCGAGCGCTGATAAATAACTATTCACAGATTCAAAGTTACTTCGTATCAAAATAATTAGTGAAACAGCGTTAAACAAACAATATCAACGTGCAAACTTTCTATATTCGTTTTTGAAGAAATACAAATATTCCAATTCGTGAAACGTAGCTGTAAATTATTTTGGGATTTTTCTAAGTAACACAAACGGCTACCTAGGTCGCAAACATGTATGCAGAGCTTCAGTAAAAAAAAATATAAAATTATTATTTAAAAATTGCTTAACATATGTGTGGTTAACGTATGCCTATAAATAGCAATTAAGGAAACACTTCTCCCTCGGATATAAATCCCGTTTTGTAATTTCTTTCCAACGTGAATTATTTCAAAAGTGATAATAATGTTTCCGATATAATTTTCAGGTACAAAACTCCCGTACAGGATATTTAAAGTGGTTACGGGACGTGCAACACACTTTAATTGTTAATAACAGAATATAAATTATAGAGTCACTGCTGACAGTCTCAGGGGCAAGTTGCTGACGAAAAAACTGCACGTCAGTTAACAGCATCGTGCATAGGGGCGTTGAGGTATGTGATGCACGCGCCTGAATCAACCTTACAGTGCTTCTGCTTGGGCCTCGGACACTCAACAGACACCATGGCAGATGGTAACCTTACATAACTCGTTAATTCCAATTTTTATGTTTAAAATTAATGAAACAATGTACATTGCATGTATTAATACATTTCAAGTTGCATAACATGTATTTTATAAATTTTAAATATTATTTTTAATTATTATTAAGAACATACAAAATATTTTGTCTATTGCAGATTTCAAAGTAAAGAAATTAAAATATTACTTGCTTACAAAAATGCTAAACGCTAGGAAAGGNTTTTGTCTATTGCAGATTTCAAAGTAAAGAAATTAAAATATTACTTGCTTACAAAAATGCTAAACGCTAGGAAAGGATTAAAATTTACGAAACCTGATTTTGAAATGTGTTTGTTAGGTTGATTATTAAATAAATTTTGCAGAATTTCGTCCTATAAAACAAGCTTATTATTTGCTTTTGCTTAGAACTACTGAAAGGCCAAAACGTTCATAAAATATATCAACCTAATTGGTGTCTTTTACTTCCATTGGCTTCTTGTTTGGTTGTGATGTGCCGCGTGTCTATATTGGCTTCTTGTTTGGTTGTGAGGTGACGCGTATTTTATATTGGCTTCTTGTTTGGTTGTGATGTGACATGTGCTCTATATTGGCTTCTTGTTTGGTTGTGATGTAAGGCATATTTTATATTGGCTTCTTGTTTGGTTGTGATGTAAGGCATATTTTATATTGGCTTCTTGTTTGGTTGTGATGTGACGCGTGTTCTATATTGGCTTCTTGTTTGGTTGTGATGTAACGCATATTTTATATTGGTTTCTTGTTTGGTTGTGATGTGACGCGTACTTTATATTGGCTTCTCGTTTGGTTGTGATGTGACATGTGTTCTATATTGGATTCTTGTTTGGTTGTGATGTGAAGCGTACTTTATATTGGCTTCTTGTTTAGTTGTGATGTGACATGTGTTCTATATTGGCTTCTTGTTTGGTTGTAATGTAAGGCATATTTTATATTGGCTTCTTGTTTGGTTGTGATGTGACGCGTGTTCTATATTGGCTTCTTGTTTGGTTGTGATGTAACGCGTATTTTATATTGGCTTCTTGTTTGGTTGTGATGTGACATGTGTTCTATATTGGCTTCTTGTTTGGTTGTGATGTAACGCATATTTTATATTGGTTTCTTGTTTGGTTGTGATGTGACACGTACTTTATATTGGCTTCTCGTTTGGTTGTGATGTGACATGTGTTCTATATTGGCTTCTTGTTTGGTTGTGATGTGACATGTGCTCTATTTTGGCTTCTTGTTTGCTTGTAATGTGACGCATGATCTATATTGGCTTCTTGTTTAGTTGTGATGTGAAGCGTACTTTATATTGGCTTCTTGTTTGGTTGTGATGTGACATGTGTTATATATTGGCTTCTTGTTTGGTTGTGATGTAACGCATATTTTATATTGGTTTCTTGTTTGGTTGTGATGTGACATGTGTTCTATATTGGCTTCTTGTTTGGTTGTGATGTGACGCATGTTTTATATTGGCTTCTAGTTTGGTTGTGATGTGACGCGTGTTCTATATTGGCTTCTTGTTTGGTTGTGATGTGACGCATGATCTATATTGGCTTCTTGTTTGGTTGTGATGTGAAGCGTACTTTATATTGGCTTCTTGTTTGGTTGTGATGTGACATGTGTTCTATATTGGCTTCTTGTTTGGTTGTGATGTGACGCGTGTTCTATATTGGCTTCTTGTTTGGTTGTGATGTAACGCATATTTTATATTGGCTTCTTGTTTGGTTGTGATGTGACATGTGTTCTATATTGGCTTCTTGTTTGGTTGTGATGTGACGCGTGTTCTATATTGGCTTCTTGTTTGGTTGTGATGTAACGCATATTTTATATTGGCTTCTTGTTTGGTTGTGATGTGACATGTGTTCTATATTGGCTTCTTGTTTGGTTGTGATGTGACACGTGTTCTATATTGGCTTCTTGTTTGGTTGTGATGTGAAGCGTACTTTATATTGGCTTCTTGTTTGGTTGTGATGTGACATGTGCTCTATATTGGCTTCTTGTTTGGTTGTGATGTGACGCGTGTTCTATATTGGCTTCTTGTTTGGTTGTGATGTAAGGCATATTTTATATTGGCTTCTTGTTTGGTTGTGATGTGACGCGTACTTTATATTGGCTTCTCGTTTGGTTGTGATGTGACATGTGTTCTATATTGGCTTCTTGTTTGGTTGTGATGTGAAGCGTACTTTATATTGGCTTCTTGTTTGGTTGTGATGTGACATGTGCTCTATATTGGCTTCTTGTTTGGTTGTGATGTGACGCGTGTTCTATATTGGCTTCTTGTTTGGTTGTGATGTAAGGCATATTTTATATTGGCTTCTTGTTTGGTTGTGATGTGACATGTGTTCTATATTGGCTTCTTGTTTGGTTGTGATGTGACGCGTACTTTATATTGGCTTCTTGTTTGGTTGTGATGTGACATGTGTTCTATATTGGCTTCGTGTTTGGTTGCGATGTGACGCATGATCTATATTGGCTTCTTGTTTGGTTGTGATGTGAGATGTGCTCTATATTGGATTCTTGTTTGGTTGTGATGTGACGCGTGTTCTATATTGGCTTCTTGTTTTTTTGTGATGTAACGCATATTTTATATTGGCTTCTTGTTTGGTTGTGATGCGACATGTGCTCTATATTGGTTTCTTGTTTGGTTGTGATGTGACATGTGCTCTATATTGGCTTCTTGTTTGGTTGTGATGTGACGCGTGTTCTATATTGGCTTCTTGTTTTTTTGTGATGTAACGCATATTTTATATTGGCTTCTTGTTTGGTTGTGATGCGACATGTGCTCTATATTGGTTTCTTGTTTGGTTGTGATGTGACATGTGCTCTATATTGGCTTCTTGTTTGGTTGTGATGTGACGCGTGTTCTATTTTGGCTTCTTGTTTGGTTGTGAGGTAAGGCATATTTTATATTGGCTTCTTGTTTGGTTGTGATGTAACGCATATTTTATATTGGCTTCTTGTTTGGTTGTGATGTGACGCGTATTTTATATTGGCTTCTTGTTTGGTTGTGATGTGACGCGTGTTCTATATTGGCTTCTTGTTTGGTTGTGATGTGACGCATATTTTATATTGGCTTCTTGTTTGGTTGTGATGTGACGCGTGTTCTATATTGGCTTCTTGTTTGGTTGTGATGTGACGCATATTCTATATTGGCTTCTTGTTTGGTTGTGATGTGACGCGTGTTCTATATTGGCTTCTTGTTTGGTTGTGATGTGACGCATATTTTATATTGGCTTCTTGTTTGGTTGTGATGTGACGCGTGTTCTATATTGGCTTCTTGTTTGGTTGTGATGTGACGCATATTTTATATTGGCTTCTTGTTTGGTTGTGATGTGACGCGTGTTCTATATTGGCTTCTTGTTTGGTTGTGATGTGACGCATATTTTATATTGGCTTCTTGTTTGGTTGTGATGTGACGCGTGTTCTATATTGGCTTCTTGTTTGGTTGTGATGTGACGCATATTTTATATTGGCTTCTTGTTTGGTTGTGATGTGACGCGTGTTCTATATTGGCTTCTTGTTTGGTTGTGATGTGACGCATATTTTATATTGGCTTCTTGTTTGGTTGTGATGTGACGCGTGTTCTATATTGGCTTCTTGTTTGGTTGTGATGTGACGCATATTTTATATTGGCTTCTTGTTTGGTTGTGATGTGACGCGTGTTCTATATTGGCTTCTTGTTTGGTTGTGATGTGACGCATATTTTATATTGGCTTCTTGTTTGGTTGTGATGTGACGCGTGTTCTATATTGGCTTCTTGTTTGGTTGTGATGTGACGCATGATCTATATTGGCTTCTTGTTTGGTTGTGATGTGAAGCGTACTTTATATTGGCTTCTCGTTTGGTTGTGATGTGACATGTGCTCTATATTGGCTTCTTGTTTGGTTGTGATGTGACGCGTTTTCTATATTGGAAATTACCACAGTGTGCGTGATCTTCCCAAGTGTCTACGAATGTTATGAATGTACCCGGAACTGAGCTTGCGGCCTTCTTACGCTCTGCCAGGGCCTTTAAGACGGATTTCTACACTTTACTGATAAGCGACTTTCTGCGATCTACTTTATATGTAATGTAATTTTAATATAACAAGATTTCGAGCTATGATTATTTTCACCGGGCACCAATGGCCTTAAGTAGACCTACGTGCTAACTGAAACTACGCTGCTTTACGTCGTCGATAAACAGATTACTTTATGCAGCTGCCTCGGACGTTGATCGCATGTCCGCAGACTAGGACTGTGCGATGTCCACTTTTCAATATAAAATCGAAACATGTCGATAATATAGGTATCGGTGCGATACACCGTTCCCAGATAACATTGAAAATCGATGGTTATTTGTCGCACATATAGCGTATATTGATATTTCAAATATCGCTATCGCAAAAATCGGATATACAGATACGCTAATTTTGCGTACCACCAACATAGCATATCGCTAATATTACATCAAAAACATCGCATATCGTCAAAATCGCATATCGCTAACATCGCGATATACGAAATATTGCTGTATGTTGTTAGACCATATCACCGTTGCGATATTTAAAAAAGATATTGTTTCGTGATCGATACTTAGCCGTATCGCAGACTGCGACGCAAGGCGTGAGAATCGACTCGCATCGCGACGACCTCGGGCACAGCGGGAACTGCACATCGCTAGCTGGCCGCGAATTTAACGATACGGTTCCATGTAACATTAATAACATGGCTAGCCGCGGGGGGAAGACGAAGAGCACGGCCTCTCCATGACCGATGGGAGGCAAAGCTGTTTGACATTCGACAATAACAACGCATAAGTTATCCGGTCCTATTACCTCCGTAATGTATTCACGTCCACTCCAGGTTAGTAGGTAGTTGTCGAGTCGCATGATTATAAATCCGTTACGAACCGAAATAAATCCCAAAGGACGCATCACTAACGCATGTTTAAGAGTGACCTCATCGAAAAAAAAAAAGTACCTCAGATTGACATCTCGAATATTTAATTGCCGCATCGTTTAAACATGCGGATAGTGGGGAGGAACGAGCAGCATAAGTTACGGCCGAAAGCATAACACTCATTTTTATTTCAAATTTTTGCTGCATCCATAAAGAGTCGATTGGCGCAGTAACCTCGACATTGCAATTGCAAATGAAAAAAATCATAGCTGCATCAAGTCGCATGACTATAAAAAAAAGGAAAACATTTGTACTCTGCTGCACTGAAAAAGATAAACAAAAAGTGGTTCATAGTTGAAAAACACTAATGTACAAATTGTCCTTGGAATATTACGATAAACATTACTGAGAGGGAGAAGAGGAAGATACGATCTCTCATAAAAATGGAAACGGAGAATAAGCAATATGTATTGTTGGTAGCTACACGTGAATAACAAGTTTTCCTGGAAATGTACGGGCGAGGAAACTAAATCTTGGATACTTTTGTACCGTTCCGATTTATTGAGTACCTAAATAGCAAACAAATAGATGGGGTTTCTGAGCCTAATCGAGGGCTGGAACCCATTATTTTCTACACAGTAATTAAAGATGGGTAGACCCTACTAAAGGGCATCCCTTCCGAATTCGGTCCAGGCCTGTAAAACGGGGTCTGTGGAGTATTAGGCTCAACAGGGGTTGGTCCACAGAAAATTTTAAGTTGGGCAATAGAGGGCATCCCTGCCAAATTTAGTGCAGATCGATCCGTAGAAAAGTGTAAAATTGTATGGAGAAAAAACAAACAAAGAAACAAAAAAAAAATATATATATATATATATATATACATATATATTTATTGTTATACATACAGATAGATGAGCAGGTTCACAGAGCCTTTTAAAGGGTCAAATTCCTTATTACAGCGAACAAATCAGGTTACTTCAACTCCAACTATAAAGGAATAGTTTGATCAAGGTAACTGTATTCGTCAATTATCAACAATTTCCCAGAATTGTTTGTTTCAGGAGATCGCGTATTTCGCGACCTTTCCTCAGCCCTTAAAATGTTTCTAGCAAATCGTAGAGAAAGTTTTTAACCCGACAGATTAATATAATGTTCTTTTAAAATATACAACTAGATATTTTGCACATATACCTTAAAATTAAGTGACAACAAACTGAAAGCACCGGGTAAATATAAGTTTATATTATAACCTTAAAATCGTCCAGTACACATGAGTCTGGCGAAATTTAAAAGTGGACACCACATGGGGTATGGATGCAGAAATGTCCGGCAAAGAACAAACACAAGCTTGGCTGCTTGAAATCGCCCTTTAAAAGTAAGATTTTGGTTCTTGATACACAATTAAAGCATTCAATATAAAAATACCCCACTTCCATTTTTTTTTTTTTTTTTTTCACTTTTCTATGTACGATGGACTTAACAATAACAACTGTAACAAAGTAAAATCCCTGCATTCAAAATACAGCCTAGTCTGATTCAAGTATCAAACAACCAAAACTCCTGGGGGCAATATTGCTATCCGGAGGTGCAACGCAGCAATTGTAACTGCACTACTCTATGGCGGGACTCCAAAAGAGATATGGGCTGCAAAGAAGAGTGCAGTTTGCTTTACTTTGCACTGCGTCGGTGCAAATTTACGGCAGTTATACTTAATTTGGCTCCTGGAGGTGGGTTACTGTTATTCTCCACGTTGCTTTCTCTATGAAACAGTGAAACTATTAATTAGTATACTGTATAAAGTAACGAATGAATGTAATGTTTAACACATGGCTTCTACTAATAGTTTGCTCGACACTTCTGAAGACCATAGTGTTTAAAAAGGACAGCTGAACAACAAAAGACGTAGTTTTTGACGGAAATAGTGCTTTAACCGAAGGGAGTTTGTGTAAAACTTCAACGAAAACTGGCACAAAACTCCGGCAAGTAAATATAAAGTAAGGTTAGGTTGGCAACCACAGTAATGGTGGTTTCTATGTAATGATATGGTGGTTTCTAGGTGCCAGGGGCAATGTCTGAAAAAAAAAAGTGCACATGGTCAGAAAAGAAAACTGGCCAGACTTACCATGCTAACCCATAAGAAGGCCCACGAATGTTACTTGATGAAAATGTTAATGCCGACAGCCACTGAAGCATAGTGATAATGAGTATAAAGTAGTGCCCACAGCCTACATTTATGCTTATAAGGCATGCGAATCATTACTACCTATTTTTGTCCCGGCATAGCTTAAGGCAACACAATAGCCTTCCCGACATCATGCAATTCAATGATGGTGCAACATAATCAAATATTTTTTTGTTACCACTGGACGTGGAAAGCTTCGTCTATCACGAAGTTCTCTAGCTAGTCTATAGTCCGACACATCCTGGTTGCAGTGGGCCGAGAATGTGCTAAGGGAATGCCGTCATACTTAACTTTTCGTGTGTAGGACAAGCGCGAGCGCGGTAGTGTGTAAATGTATTGTGTTGTCAGTATTTAGCTTTTGTGTTTTAAATTATTTTCGGACCAGTATGACAATTCAAAGTTCCCGGTGGCGCCCCGCGAAACAAAAGAGCCGATCTAGCTTTTGTTTGCGGGAGTTGACGTAAAGTAGAAAGAAGCGCTCCTGGCATGACCTTTTAATAGGTATCGGCCACCAGGAGGGGAGGTTTGGTGAGGAAAGCGCCAGTTCCACCGGGAACTTTGTACATATGTTAGTTACAATATCAAAGCCATCGCCTGAATGAAATACAACTTAAGAGAAATTGTTATGTAAACAGAGAGTGAAGGAAACTTTCTATGTTCTAGTGGCACAATTTTCAAGGGCTGATGAAATATTTATCCTGGTCACAATTGCAGATGATAAAGGAATTGGTGCTGTAATTTTAAAATATTAGAATGAAAAAGAAAATTTACTCCAAAAATTCAAAAAATCACCGTACAGACATTGAACTATCAACTGTGCAATCAGTTAAGAGCTTTCGACATTAATTATGGCAATTTTTCAGTTCAGTTTTCATGTATATTGCAGATATTTTCTTCAGCACACAAATAGTGCAACACTGCACAGGTTGCTGAATTTAACTCACGGTAAATAAACGGATACCTATAACAAAATGATTACGTCTCTGAAATACAGTGTAGACTTGGTTGACTAAATTGTATTAGACATGACTTGTCCATGTGTACGATTATGTGACTACTGCAGTGCCACGCGGGAAAATATAGTAACGTACTGCTAGTGTGTAAAAACTAGAGTTCAGAAATTCGAAAACAGAAATTGCAATTGTGAAATANAAATATAGTAACGTACTGCTAGTGTGTAAAAACTAGAGTTCAGAAATTCGAAAACAGAAATTGCAATTGTGAAATAATTGGGAGTGAAGGAAACATAACGGAAGAGAAGCTTAACGAACCTGCCATGCAACCCATACTCAAGTGAACGGCAGTGAGCCGTCGAACAAACTAGCAGGATTGGCCGGATACATTCAAACTCAGTTTACCTGTGTAAAAATATTGGGCGTAGTGGAATTTCCATACTACAAAACCAAGTCTTTACCACATTTGGTAGAGTACCAATGACAAACAGACTCACCTGCAGCTGGTCGTCTCAAGAAGAATGTGTTTCAGATGTACGACGGCAATTCACAAAGTACAATTACAAGAGCTCTTACGAGTGCCATATTCCTCCTCTTGTTCGAACTTCCTACCAGGCTGCAGCAGAAAACCACGGATTTGTTAAACCCCCGTTTAATGGCGTATATGTTGTGTCAGACTCTCACAATATAAGTTTTAAGATGGTTGCGCTCACGGAAACGACCCAATCTGGAAGTGTGTAGTGTGATCAGGATTTTGCATCCGAAGGAAAATTTACCATCCGAAATTCGTCGTCAACTTGTTGAGATGTATTGTGCTAATGTCATATCACGGAAACAGGTGTGGGTTTGGTACACACACAGAGTTCGATTATCGGCAGGACTGGTATGCAAGGAAAACAACTATCTGGCCAGCCAATCACGTAATTCGTAATATACCTGGGATTCGAACCTGTATCTCGTGATTCGAAAGCGCCTTAGCAACCGCGCATCGCAGAGAAAAATCAAACACATGCTAATAAAAGTTAAGCTATCATGAAAGCAAAATAACACACATTGTAGCACTGATATTTTGACATGTCGGCACACGAGGAAGGCAAGTAATGAAACACATACAAATGACGCTCATGTAGAGAACCAAAGGACTTGCTTTAAGTGTTTAGTTTCGTAACAAGCAACACCAACTTGACATGTGGCCAAGCAATATTCACCCAGGACGAGGCATTACCCGACCACAAAGTCATTCGCTTATTAATGACGGCTGTTAAAATTCCACCTTGAAGAGGGGATTTGGCGGACACGAGAGAGCAGCGACTGTATGCGAAACAGCCTCGGCTTGTGCAAGTATCGCTCCCCAGAAATTATTCATTTATGAACTACAAGCGAAATAAATAAGCACGCGCTCTCGAAATAGCTTCAATTCATGTCTTTTTTTTTTGTACACCATGTCTGAATCCCAAACAAATAAACAATGAAAAAAGTCGACGATGGATTTCCATTACGAGTCTCCCTTTAATCAGTGTGTGGGTGTGTGTGTAAACGCGCGCGCGCAAACACACATAAGGTGCGATAAGATCTCTAACTACTAATGTACAAAACCAAATCTGCTAGTAGGGTCACTGCACAGCAAACAGACCAAAAAAGTAGATTTTCAAACTTACTTTCCTTGATCTGTTAATAAATTGGTATGGTATGAAGAGAGAGCGAAAGAGTGATAGAGAGGGGTGAGGGGGGAGAAAAAAGAGAGAGAGCTAGGGAGAGACTGTAACACAAACTTTTTAGATCCAAGTTTCAAATACAATCTGGCCAACAGGAGCTCAAAAAGCCGAAGTTAACTATTTCTTGGCTTAGTGAGCATGTTATAAGACATAAACCTAAGTATACAGAAGATGGTGATGAATTTTCAAAATCTCTAATGGACAGATTAGTTTATTTCATATTATTTCCCCTATAACATTGTACTTTCTATAGGTTTTTTATAAAAACTAAATATCAATTTTTTTTTTCAATTCTAAACAAAAAAAAAAGGTTAGTTTTAATAATCCAAAATAATTACATGTTACAGGTCTGGGACCAATCTAGAGACTCTAGAAGTCTCATAACAGGCATAACATTTGAAAACTATTTAAAATTTAATACGAAGACAACTTTACTTATTTCAGACTTTTCGTCTATTAGCTGTTGTCATTAACTCAGCCATCAGAGTATAAACACTTATCTGNAACTTTACTTATTTCAGACTTTTCGTCTATTAGCTGTTGTCATTAACTCAGCCATCAGAGTATAAACACTTATCTGATGGTGTTGAGGGATCTCTTCTGGTCAGAACATGAGACAGATGAATCGAAAAAATATACAATGATGAAGGAATGCTCAAAGATTGGGTTCGCCCACGTGAATGTTGAATGCTATATTGTAAAGGATGAGTATAAAAGAATATGCCAACTTTGCAGGTCTATAATATCAAAACCAAACAACCTACAACCTTGGTTGACAAATAAAATGAACCGTGGAACTGTGAAGTTTNTTTCAAACTTACTTTCCTTGATCTGTTAATAAATTGGTATGGTATGAAGAGAGAGCGAAAGAGTGATAGAGAGGGGGGGAGGGGGGAGAAAAAGAGAGAGAGCTAGGGAGAGACTGTAACACAAACTTTTTAGATCCAAGTTTCAAATACAATCTGGCCAACAGGAGCTCAAAAAGCCGAAGTTAACTATTTCTTGGCTTAGTGAGCATGTTATAAGACATAAACCTAAGTATACAGAAGATGGTGATGAATTTTCAAAATCTCTAATGGACAGATTAGTTTATTTCATATTATTTCCCCTATAACATTGTATTTTCTATAGGTTTTTTATAAAAACAAAACAACAATTTTTTTTTTCAATTCTAAACAAAAAAAAAGGTTAGTTTTAATAATCCAAAATAATTACATGTTACAGGTCTGGGACCAATCTAGAGACTCTAGAAGTCTCATAACAGGCATAACATTTGAAAACTATTTAAAATTTAATACGAAGACAACTTTACTTATTTCAGACTTTTCGTCTATTAGCTGTTGTCATTAACTCAGCCATCAGAGTATAAACACTTATCTGATGGTGTTGAGGGATCTCTTCTGGTCAGAACATGAGACAGATGAATCGAAAAAATATACAATGATGAAGGAATGCTCAAAGATTGGGTTCGCCCACGTGAATGTTGAATGCTATATTGTAAAGGATGAGTATAAAAGAATATCCCAACTTTGCAGGTCTATAATATCAAAACCAAACAACCTACAACCTTGGTTGACAAATAAAATGAACCGTGGAACTGTGAAGTTTGTTTACCATTCCTTCATAAATGTTCAATGTGACCCACCACGAGCGGCCCG
Organism: Clitarchus hookeri; assembly: GCA_002778355.1. Lineage (NCBI taxonomy): Eukaryota > Metazoa > Arthropoda > Insecta > Phasmatodea > Phasmatidae > Clitarchus > Clitarchus hookeri. The sequence goes on along the minus strand of NQII01002640.1, from coordinate 185,169 downwards.
AACGACATCTACGCGATAATCAAACTCGTTCCACGCTCTTGTCAGCACGATCAATTTTCTCCCCCCTTGCACACGCGTGTGTCAGGACTTAGCTTCGTCTGGCCCAGTCTTCAACACAAGCGGTAGCACTTGCCAACCTGTACCGCGAGGCAGAGTATGCACGGAAATACATTGCGCAGGACGATACTCGTCACCTTTGTTTCCATTCGAAAATTATTGCTGCTGGCATTACTGCTACTGGAGTGTAACGTGTAATAACGTAATGAAACGTAACGACGAGACGGCTTCCTCGCACACACTACACACAACAATATACAACAATGGGAGACAATAAACTTAATGCGAAATAATAATATACTGAAGGAGAAAGGGGTTCTATACACCTCTGTGTTATGAGGATGACGTTGTGACATCTATAGTACGTGTAACGAATTTTCTGGGTAGAGCGCAAACCCTAGCTGCGCAGTCACGACCGTTCAAACTGAGTACTAAATTGGTGTATGCACACTATACGCACACTCTATGCACACTAGGAAATGGATATAAAATGCAAGATTTATGCAAATATTACATAAAAATATTATACATTGATCAACTGTCCCGATAATGTAATACTTCATGGACATATTTTTTTTTTTTTCATAAACAGTAACCAAATTAGTTGGCAGAGGCTGTCGAAGCTTCTTGGTCCTCACCAAGCCTTTTCGGCGGTGGGTGATGTAGGGGGGGGGGCAAATAACAGTGATTTGGTCAATATATTTTAACCTTGTTCTGACTTTACCATTCTTTCACTTTGCGAAACCTCTAAAAAAAAAGTATCGAGCAGCTCCCCATGTACTATTATGTACCCTACCCAGAGCAACTTATTTCCTTGATTATATCGCAGAGGAATGGCCTCTTCTCCTCAGCCCTCACTATCACTTCTTGTTAGCCACACACTTCATCCAGTGTACTACAAGGTCATCNATTATATCGCAGAGGAATGGCCTCTTCTCCTCAGCCCTCACTATCACTTCTTGTTAGCCACACACTTCATCCAGTGTCATTTTCGTCTCTGCTTCACATATGTCCATGTCTCACTTCCGTGTACTAACACACTCAATACAAAAGCCTGTAATAGTAATTTTCTGTGTTGCATATTAATAATTTAAAGGTGATGAGATTTATTTTATGTTTAACGCGAATTTCGCTTGATTAACTAGACTTATGAAGTCCGTTCTAAATCTTCCATCAAACGTTAATTACTAGTCAAGATATGCGAAGGACTTCTATATTCATCCCCACAACCCCTTTCTGACCATGTATGCTCAATGCTACATTATTATTGGCCCTAGCTTTTTTTAATATCTATGTTACGCATACTTGAGCGTACTCTCCATTCCTGTTAGGCGTTAGGGTAGCATCNATTTATTTTATGTTTAACGCGAATTTCGCTTGATTAACTAGACTGGTAATCCGCCAATAGTGACACGCACAGCCACCTGTTCTTCGCGAAAAGATTCCGCGACTGGTTGTACTCAAACACACGTTATTCCAGAACCAGTACCACGGTTGGATGATTTTAACTCACACGAGTCTTGAGTGTCTGCCTGCGAATCACAGACGTACAGTAATAATAATGGCGTGTGGGGAGTGCACCCAGGGCAAGGCAACACCCTCCGAGTGACGGTCTTTCCAGCTGGGACCCGTAGGTGACCGTCATCCCCGAGCATGGCAGAAATGAAACCATAGAATGGAGCGGCGCTGGAATGCAAGGGCGGGGGGAACGGGAATACCCCGAGAAAACCCGCCGGCAAGCGGCATCGTCCAGCACGATTCCCACATGCGAAAATCCAGGAGTGGTGGGAGGCGAGCGCCCTGGCCACTACGCCACCGATGCCCTACAGACGTACAGTATCGGAATACCCTAGTTCTGATTGGCTATTCAAGTAAGGGAATGCCTTCTCACAGAGACACGGCACCAGTAAGCAAAAGAATACTGCTGGTATGCCCGCAGGGTATAAGTCTAGCATGTGTGGAAATGTTTTCACGGAAAATAAGTGTCCCTAATGATATGCCATTAGGGAATCGTAGCATGGAACTTTCTCTCGTTAACTGCATACTCCTGCCTCGTAATCCTTTAAGTTTCTGTCTCACCAAAGAGCGTAAGGGTGAGCACACCATGTCTTTTCTTACTTTCCTTGGGACATTCGCCTCTACACAACCCTCTCGTCATTTCACTTCACACCTACCTTCTTCGGCATTTTCAACAGCGGCGAATCAGCAAATCAGCATGTCAAAATCAACAAAAATGTCGCCTTGTGTTAATTTTCGCAACACCATTTCAGATTTGAAGGACACTGGGACGCAAGCGTAATAAAGGATAAACACGATGTCTACAAGCGAGTAGCACATTACACTCGACAGACCAAGCATGCTGGCGCACCCTTGTTTTACCGTTANTGGAACTTTCTCTCGTTAACTGCATACTCCTGCCTCGTAATCCTTTAAGTTTCTGTCTCACCAAAGAGCGTAAGGGCGAGCACACCATGTCTTTTCTTACTTTCCTTGGGACATTGGCCTCTACACAACCCTCTCGTCATTTCACTTCACACCTACCTTCTTCGGCATTTTCAACAGCGGCGAATCAGCAAATCAGCATGTCAAAATCAACAAAAATGTCGCCTTGTGTTAATTTTCGCAACACCCTTTCAGATTTGAAGGACACTGGGACGCAAGCGTAATAAAGAATACACACGATGTCTACAAGCGAGTAGCACATTACACTCGACAGACCAAGCATGCTGGCGCACCCTTGTTTTACCGTTAGATATAAAAGTATCCTACGGAAGCAAAGAAGCAGCGGAAAAATTCACCGCGCGTTTTCCTTGCGCTAGTTCCCTGACTCGGCGCAAGGTAGTGCTGTGATCGCTTTCGCGTGCTAGTGGCGATGTCGTGATGGAGACATGTATGCAGGATGATCATGGACTCCAATTACAAACTTTGCGAGATCATTCGGTATCGAAAATGGGGTAGAAAACACAATACAACCTATGGCATAACTTGATTACAGTCTATTCACAGTAAACCTAGCAATTTTGAAAGCCATGCTTAAGATCGACTTGTGTGTACATTGTGCAGTCTTCCAACGTATTATAAAAATTTAAATTACCATGCTAATTCTTACACTTATAAGGAAAAAAAAAATATTTTAATAATCAGAAATATTTACCGAGCACTTTTAAATTAATGTTACGACATGGAACTACTTTCCCTTCGTCGTTACCAACTTAACTGGGCGCCCGCCAGTCAGTACACGTGTTNTTACCAACTTAACTGGGCGCCCGCCAGTCAGTACACGTGTTATAACATAACGACATTTTTAAAAGGTTGATTTCAAAAAACACTTAATTAACCATGATTAATAGTCTATATATAGTAAGTGAGAGACACGCCTTTGAAAACTCGAAATTAAAATGACTCATCTGGAAAACGTCAGAGATGAAACTACAAGTTCGTGAATAGTGTTAGCCTGTAGCTATTTGGCGATGTAGAAAGGCCATAATTTAACCTTGTCGACTTTATTGGTCAATTTTTCGCATCGCCCGCTTAACGTAAGTATACGACCGTCTGGGGACAGCTCTTGCACAACGTCATTTCCCGTTACGAGAAGCTTCAACCCCTCAACCTTCATGCCGAATACATGCGCTGCCACCGAGGCCACGAAGGTCGTAATTTTCTCTGGGAAATTGATTCAAATGCACGAAGTGTTCAGGAAGTCGCATCTTACGAGTCACTCACGACATGTCGCGTGCAGCGTCCAACCACAACACTTTTACCAACGACCCTGTAATTTTGATGGTGGAAAGCCAGCAGTAAAGTCTCATACAATCGTATGTAAAAGCTACACTGAGTCAAGCTTTTCATAAATAAAACAGCTCCAGTCTAATTATGTTTACGTAAATAGTAGTTGAAAATCGAGAAGATGGGCACATCGTCGACTGGCGTGGAGCGTCGGAGCTGTTAATGCTCTGCCATTCTGGTCGGCCGGCGGCCATCTTGTCCACCATGTTGGATGTAGGTGACCTTGATCTTTGACCTTTACAACCCAAAAAGCCCAAAATATCCCAAAAATGTATTAAAAAAAACTTATAACTTTTATTTTAAAATTATTAGAAAATTATTAACGTTATTAAAATTTTTATTAAAAATACAATTATTAAAAATTTATTTCAAAAAACTTACATTTCCGAAGGTCCCCCAGCCCCNTGTTTAGTCGACAGGTCTCCACCCCCACCACCCCTCACCAATACTCATTATATTGTACGCAGCCATCTTGGTTTCTTCGTTTGTAATTTATTATACATTGCTGGAGGGCGCCATCTTGGATTTCATATGTTTACTTTTACATCGCCTAGGTGGTGCTAGTGTATTAATAATATATATATTTATATCTCCACCAGGTGGTAGCAATATTTGTTTATGTTTTTAAAGTATAGGTGGTGCTGTCGGCGCATCCATACTGGATTCACACAGTTGGCATTAATTTCTCGATAATGCAGCCTGCTATCGGCCTGCACCGAATGGCGACATTGACCATTCCTGCAAAGTACGTAAATTGTCATATTAAAATTTTTTATAAATAAAACCCTAAATATATTTTTAAAAAATAATTTTATTTAGAAATGTAAACACAAATTGAAAAAAAAAACAGGTTTATTAATTGCAATCTTCTGTGTTCACCGCTCGATGTCTGATTGATCGACCCAGGCATTGTAGTGGGCTGGGAAGCCCCACCACTTAATGTACGCCCTTCCGTTACGTCGTTTCAGCACCTTCTCAACCAAATACACATCTGGAAACTTTGTAGGCTGGATCGATCTCTTTAATTTAGAAACCACCATGGATGGGAACATTATTCAGATCCTCGAGAAAGTAGGTCCTCTGAGCAAAGTTGCGTATACGTCGCACAAAAAAGAGTTCGGGGCTCCAATTCGCTGCGAGTCCTTTCTCGAAGATGCCTCTCTGTTTGGAAAAGTGCCCCAGGTCACCAACCTTGTCATAACACATGCGTGGGTCCCTCCTTCTCATGTCAGTGCACAATGTTCGAAGCAGGGAGTCGTCCTTGACATCTTCGGCCTTCATACGAGTGGTAGAATGAACAGTCGCGAACGAGTTTCGGGAGTATATCCAACCACTTGTAGCTGCAGTCGCAGCGAAACGCCTCCACATTTGGTCAGAGTCCTGTTGAACCTCTCAACAATAGAAGCTTTGAGATTGCTGNCAGTCGCAGCGAAACGCCTCCACATTTGGTCAGAGTCCTGTTGAACCTCTCAACAATAGAAGCTTTGAGATTGCTGTACACGGAATAATGATTTATCTTACGTTTCTTTATCAGCGCCTTGAACTTTGCATTGCAGAATTCCTTACCCTGGTTGTTTGTAGATTAGTCGGGATACGTCATTCACACAACACATCTTCCATAGCCTCGGTGACATAGTGTGCATTCTTCGACTTGACAGGTCTGGCCCAGGCGAATTTGCTATATGCATCGATGACAGTCAACATGTTTGTGTAGCCCTTGTTGACCCGAGCATATGGTATCATCTCGACGAGTTTGGCTTGAAAAAGGTCGTTCACCCCACATATCGCGACCTTGCAGCAGTGGTAGTTTCATCTCGCAGATGCATGCAGTTCATTAGCGATTCCCAATTGACTCATTATATGTAGCCTCCCTCCTTCAGTTCTTCGATGATTGAAATTATTTCGTTAGTGTAGGAGTAATTTCCAACTCTTTGCGAAGCGAGAAGTAGTAGTCTATCGACAAACTCGTACGGGAAGTCCCAGAATACGTATTCGGTGTTCTTGCCATCGTCTATCTTTCAGTGCTAGGCTGCTGAAGAGGTCTGCGAGAATGTCGATATGTTCATAATCTTCGTCCTTATAAACACTTGTCTCGGGATCATTATCTTGGCAAAGTGCATATGTGTGTTCAAACAATGTCTTGAAATCCAGCAGCTCGGATTCCGTAAACTCGCTGGGCTCCTTGCGAAATAGAAGTTCATAAATCCCAGGGTTTCTACGTGTCTTGTAATTACAAACTCGGATTATCCCACCTCGTAGAAACTCTTTTTCATCTGCATCGAGGAACCACTTATCATTATGACCGTATGCAGCGTATGTTGTACAACTATTACGAGATGTGTACGATCGTAGGTAACGGCAAACCAGAGCATTGAATTTGAAGACTCTCTTCCATACTTTTTCCTTGTGTGGCAAATACGCATCCGATCCATCGTCCCAATATGTCTGCACATCATCATGTTTTCGCTTCTTCATAGGCTCAGCAGTTTCGTCAATTTCGCTCTTCAAGGCTATGAGTGCTCCATTGCTCTCACTTGAGTACATCGAGACGACGAGTAATGGGCTTAAACATTTCTTTATTTATAAGGTAGCTGGAAATGTTGGCCCTCTTGGCGAGAAAATACTTCGAGCGAACATACTGTATCGTCCGATGCAGGTCACTGGCAATGTCCGACATCGCACTGAATAAATATTTTTACTGTTGCTCTCTTTTATAGATTTAGTTTTGGGTCTCCGCCAAAATACTTTCGATCTTGTCAAGTGCTCGCTGCAGACATCCAATACGCCCCTGCTGTAATTTTGAATATCTGTTATAGTGGCGAGATGGGAAATCGAGGTCGTGAATGTATGTGTAATATATCCTTCCAGGTTTTCAGATTCTCTTCATTTTGTGCAGATGCCACATTAAATCCGTTGATAATTTGCCTTTGAACTCTCGTTACATGCTCGTCCATGGCCACCATATCGCGGACGATTTCCATCTTCACGTGCTTCATCTTCGCCCTGAGCTCAGACAGGTAGTTCTGAAAGAATGTNCCATATCGCGGACGATTTCCATCTTCACGTGCTTCATCTTCGCCCTGAGCTCAGACAGGTAGTTCTGAAAGAATGTGTTTTGTTCGGTCAACATACTGCGCAATTCCACGATGATGTCATTGCCCGTTTCGAGGACGAAATGTTTAGTAGCAGCATCCATGGATCGTTCAGGTTCGCCAACATTTCAAATTATTCTTCTACCAGCATTATAAGTTCCATCGTTTCTTTGCACGGGACAACCTTCNCCATATCGCGGACGATTTCCATCTTCACGTGCTTCATCTTCGCCCTGAGCTCAGACAGGTAGTTCTGAAAGAATGTTATTTTGTTCGGTCAACATACTGCGCAATTCCACGATGATGTCATTGCCCGTTTCGAGGACGAAATGTTTAGTAGCAGCATCCATGGATCGTTGAGGTTCGCCAACATTTCAAATTATTCTTCTACCAGCATTATAAGTTCCATCGTTTCTTTGCACGGGACAACCTTCATTTTTGTCTTTCTCAAGATGCACTTTGAGGCTACTTTGCCCGAATTTCCATACGCAGTAACTCATTCTCGATGGTCGGCGATGAACTGATCGAATCCTCATCGTTACCTTCCATTATATAGGGGCCAGTCCTTAACAATCGTCAGAAATCCGTATTTCTCTTTCCAGCATAATGCACACAGACACTTGAAATCTGATAGTCATATCCGTATTGACCCGATCGTCGTAAACATTCCGCAAATTCATATCGTCCATGCGAAACAGCACCAACATGTTTGCATTTTTGTATTGTCATGGATCAGCTGTTTGGGTATGAGCGAATAAGTCTGGTCGAGGTACAAGCAGTCCACATTCGCGTGCCGTTTCATACTAAAGAACTCNGTTTGGGTATGAGCGAATAAGTCTGGTCGAGGTACAAGCAGTCCACATTCGCGTGCCGTTTCATACTAAAGAACTCCTGAATGCACTTTTGTTGCTCGCAGGCAATGTCATAAAAGACAAATAACGAGTTAGGCAGTGCTTCACTCGATGGTACGACGGCTTCGTTATCACTGCAAGGGAAATAACCCACCTCACATATGGCCTACAGTACTTGTGTCAGTCTTTGGTATTTCGGTTGCTGGAGCGATTTTGAATATAGGTACACATTCTCAAACCGAAGGCCATTCTCTTCTTCCAGCAGGCTCAGTAGAACGCATGTTTTCCCGCAATTTGATGGTCTTGTGATGATGCAGCATACTGTTTTCGGAAATAGGCTTCCATGTCGCGATTCGTGGGAGATAGCTTCATCTTCAGCATGAATGCATATGGGCAGAGTAACATCTTGCTTTATAATATGTATGTTACCACTACTATATTGTGATGCATGCGTTGCTAACTGCGGTGCATGCAGTGATAACTGCGGTGCCAACTGCGCTGAGTGTGGTGCTAACATGTGTGCAGTGCAAACTGCGGTGCTAAGTGCGGTGCTGATTGCAGTTGCAGAGAACCAGTGCTATAAGTTTTAGAATGTCTCTTCAAATTATCACTCCGAGTAAACTGCTTCTGGCAGATTTCGCATTCAAAAGTCACACTTGAACTTTTCATTCTGCAGGTCTTTATTTAATGTCGATGCATGCTGCGCAAAGCTGTAAATACTTTACCGCAGGAGCGACAAAGCAGATGCATCATTAGCATCTTACATCCATACTGTTCTAAGTCTAAAATGAAACTGAAACAAANCAGGAGCGACAAAGCAGATGCATCATTAGCATCTTACATCCATACTGTTCTAAGTCTAAAATGAAACTGAAACAAAAAAGTATAAAATGAACGTATTTATTCTTTCCTTGCTGAGTTAACTACGATGCCTCGACGAGGTAAGTCCTAAGCTGNCAAGTATAAAATGAACGTATTTATTCTTTCCTTGCTGAGTTAACTACGATGCCTCGACGAGGTAAGTCCTAAGCTGTAAGCCGGATCGAAGATACACTGACCAACAATCTACCATTCGAGCTGCACATTCCCGGATACAGGTTCTGCAGGTCGGGAACCAAGCTAGCTAAAAGGCTGTTATGCTGCGACATGGGCATACACACTCACTCTGGACGAAACGTTCAAGCAGCACGACATCGCCTATTCCCAGCACAAGAATATGCATGCCAGGCACCAGGCAGACAGGATACTTGCACAGAAGGCCGACGAGATAATAAAATCATCAGACACTAGACTCGGTGAAAAAATAGCTGCTTGGGGTGAATCCAACGTGATGAAGGCCAAGATAATGATGGGAATGGGAGATAAGAGCAAGAGAAACGTACAAGTCAAAATGGGAACAGGTACAGAGATCAAGAGAAAGGCACAAGTGAAAAGAAAAGCAGTGACAAAAGGAAGAAAAGCATGCAAGGCGAAGAAAACATCTACCGGCAGATTATTTCCATTGCTTTTGCCTACACTCGGGGCCTTCGGGGCCCTCATCGGAGTCACGAGTGGTATCGTTTGAGCCGTCGACACTGCATCGAACGAACGGAAGCAGTTGTCCGAGGCACAAAGACACATTGCAAATATTGAAGCTATCGCCATGGGTAAAATAAACGGCAAAGGCTTCTGCCTAAGGCCATACCTAGTAGGAGGTAGATGTGTGGAAAAGTAACACAGTAGGAAATGGCATTAATGAAATCTCTACCGAAACAACCTCTCACAAAAGGTGGATTTGGAACTGCTTGCGCACAAATTGGAAATACCAGATTTCAGGGAAGTGTTTATGAGAGATGCTTTGCACCATAAAACCAAGAGAGACGAATGTACCATAATTAATCTGGACACGACAGCTGGGCCCGATACGCACTGGGTAGCTTAAATAAAATGGGTAAACATGCAGACTATTATGACAGTTTTGGGAATTTGCATCCTCCACCGGAACTGCGACAGTACCTGAAATATACCAAACTAACATAAAACTACGAGATGGAGCAGATGCCTAACACGTGGAAGTGTGGGCATTTGTGTCTTCGCTTCTTGGTTCGCTCGTACAAGTAATTGTATAAAATGGCTATACAACTTGAGGAAACCGTCAGTCATGTCGATAACGCTTACCTTGACGGGTCGTAGCACCCAGCTGGGTGCGGTACATTATCCACCACTCGACCTTGAGGGGGAATGGTGCATAAGCCTTGTCGATTTTCAAACCCACAATGCGATTCCGAACATCGATGAAAAAACTGCAAGCTGTACCTCGTAAAAAGTGGTAATGTTTCCCATCAGCTGTCGCTGCCCATAGGCTCTTAAGAAATAGACGACATTNGCTGTACCTCGTAAAAAGTGGTAATGTTTCCCATCAGCTGTCGCTGCCCATAGGCTCTTAAGAAATAGACGACATTGCAAGGGACACTGAAGATTCGCTGCTCCCCGACACAGAATTCCAACTACACGGGAATTCAAATACTCTAAAGAGTGTTACCAGATGCAGAGAATATATCGGCTTTACGAGACCGGATACTATCGGAACGATGATGGGGTTCGACCGACGTATCTACGAAGCTGGCAGAACACACGAGTCGTCGAGGCCCGTAAACATCTTGCAGGTCAGAGTGATAGAAATAAACTGCAATTTGACCAGTGGNGCTGTACCTCGTAAAAAGTGGTAATGTTTCCCATCAGCTGTCGCTGCCCATAGGCTCTTAAGAAATAGACGACATTACAAGGGACACTGAAGATTCGCTGCTCCCCGACACAGAATTCCAACTACACGGGAATTCAAATACTCTAAAGAGTGTTACCAGATGCAGAGAATATATCGGCTTTACGAGACCGGATACTATCGGAACAATGATGGGGTTCGACCGACGTATCTACGAAGCTGGCAAAACACACGAGTCGTCGAGGCCCGTAAACATCTTGCAGGTCAGAGTGATAGAAATAAACTGCAATTTGACCAGTGGNAAACACACGAGTCGTCGAGGCCCGTAAACATCTTGCAGGTCAGAGTGATAGAAATAAACTGCAATTTGACCAGTGGCACATACCTCAATGGGTGGCCGAGCAATATGCTACACGAAGTTTCGTCTATGGTCCCTCCAGGTTAAACTGGTCGTAGCACCGCAAAGCATCACTCACGTTGCGGTCGTCGCGAAGAGAGCTCACAAGGTGGTTGTGTCAGGCGTCGACCAGCATGGAGAGATGGTCAACTTTCGTAACGAATAAATCACCCTACACCTGCATTTGAGAGGGCGGGAATAAGATTTACGTGAACCAGAAGCAATAAAATAAAGTGTAGTGCATAACCTGCTATCAGTAAGCCACAGGTCTCCAAGGGTTAACACATCCTAGCGAGATTTTCCTCCTCAGTCTCGGCTTCAATGTCAATCGTCATGGAAGATTACCTAAACATCGACGAGCCGGTCGTTTTTGAAGACGGCGTACCGAAGGTAGAACCTCATGCGTACCAGCTTTTCCTGATCGGACCATGCACACTATCATCGGAAAATCGGATAGAGGTCCAACACCAAGATATCTGCACTCTTCCTTGCCAATCTTTCCTGCAAATTAGGGGAACTGTGATGAAAGAAGATCAAACAAACCCAACATCGACGAAAATAACGAGGACTGAAATGCTTCACCTATTCACGTATTTTCTGAACGGTGTCGAGGTGGGCCAGTCGCGAGATGTGGGCATAAACTCAACGATAAGAAATTACCTTGTCACAGAGTGGGAGCACCCGCAGGAAACCCCACCACTCCATGACAGTGACCTTTAACCCCCCTTCCTTCCATTCCACTCATTTAAGCAAAATGAGTCTTACCAAAAACCTTCAAGCAGCAGTGCTTAAATAGCAGAGTACAAACAAATAATACAATTCAACCATCCCCTGATATGAATTAACCCCCAAAATTATGANGTGCTTAAATAGCAGAGTACAAACAAATAATACAATTCAACCATCCCCTGATATGAATTAACCCCCAAAATTATGAAAAATAATTCAACAAACTATTAGTTTTCTTTTATCTCTGGGCTTTTTTTTCTCGTAAACTGCCCATATCAAAAATANGAAATAATTCAACAAACTATTAGTTTTCTTTTATCTCTGGGCTTTTTTTTCTCGTAAACTGCCCATATCAAAAATAAAAAGCATTTTAAATATAGAAATTGCAAAACAGGCTTTAAAATATGTTACAATTATAATGTTTGTCATGAAAATTACAGGAAGTTGCATTTAATAATGGGCTCCCATAGCAATACATATTTAGTCCAAAAATTCTAACATTGCAGAATTACGGAATATAAAAAACATNAATAATGGGCTCCCATAGCAATACATATTTAGTCCAAAAATTCTAACATTGCAGAATTACGGAATATAAAAAACATTTAAAAAAAACTATCTTAGAATTTTTTCCTATACATTCCCTATGAAATGCCCTTACCAAACATGGCAGGATATGCCTTCTGCAAAGTTATAATTTTCTCATCGTGAGGTCCCTATCAATTATATCTCCCAATNCAAAGTTATAATTTTCTCATCGTGAGGTCCCTATCAATTATATCTCCCAATATGAAAGAAACCCCTTTTACAGCCGGGAAACACGTTGACCGGGGTATTGAGGAACATCCTAGACAGTTTCGTTGGTTCGGGTCAAACCTTAATGACGTCGAAGGTAGCGTCGGACGGTTGCTAGACGCCATTCATACACGTTAGAAGGATGTTGGTATCGGTGTGATGAGNTTAGAATTTTTTCCTATACATTCCCTATGAAATGCCCTTACCAAACATGGCAGGATATGCCTTCTGCCAAGTTATAATTTTCTCATCGTGAGGTCCCTATCAATTATATCTCCCAATATGAAAGAAACCCCTTTTACAGCCGGGAAACACGTTGACCGGGGTATTGAGGAACATCCTAGACAGTTTCGTTGGTTCGAGTCAAACCTTAATGACGCCGAAGGTAGCGTCGGACGGTTGCTAGACGCCATTCATACACGTTAGAAGGATGTTGGTATCGGCGTGATGAGGGGGGGGGGCAGCTTCAAGCCTCCACGCCGACAGTCTATGTCGGTACCGACGTCCACGACGACTTACGTCTAACGTCACCAACAAGGTAAGCCTCAGTTCCCTCCTCGGTCTGTCCCCGTGTTAGGACGGACTATTTCCTGCGCTGATGTCAATGCTGGATGTACGGTGTTCCAGCACTGTCACATCTCCTCCCCTCCTTCCAGCGTCAGTGTGGGCAGGCCACACTCCGCAGACGGCGATGTCGGGTGGTCAGTCCTACTCACTATCGGGTCGGCAGCCCGAACTCACGTTCCCTCATAGACCTTATTTTCTTGGACTACCTTTATGGGTTCCTCAAGCACACAAGGACGAAGCAAATAAAACCGGCTCATATCAACTGGGTTTTTTTTCTTACAACACTTTCTTATAATATTGGACATTATGGGCTTAGTTATCATATTCCTTTAAATATTCCCTTTATGTAATGATTCAATCACACTAGTGATTCTGGAAATTTAACAAGAAATTATTTTAATTAAATTCATTACAACTTTCTTTACACATTAAGTAAAATCTTTATTCATACTAATGTTTATAAAATTAATGTAGGATTAAGTAACACACAATAATCTACATTTGCATAGGGCTAGGGCAGGGTTCTTTTAATCCACTTTACCATAAAATCTTTTGGCATGGCGTATATGGACTTTAAACTCTTTATGTGGAAATTGTAGTTCAGAAACAAGTAAAGTAACTGGTGTTAAAAATCGCACAATTTCGAACGGTCCGGTCCACCGCGGCGCTATCTTTGAACTAAAATAATCAATTTTAGAGATCAGAAAATGTGCTTGAACAATAATCGAATCAACGCTACAGAACGTAACATCTATACGTTGTAAATTCACCTTGTCTTCCATTTTATTGTGGCGAACAAGTGAATTTTGTNCATACTAATGTTTATAAAATTAATGTAGGATTAAGTAACACACAATAATCTACATTTGCATAGGGCTAGGGCAGGGATCTTTTAATCCACTTTACCATAAAATATTTTGGCATGGCGTATATGGACTTTAAACTCTTTATGTGGAAATTGTAGTTCAGAAACAAGTAAAGTAACTGGTGTTAAAAATCGCACAATTTCGAACGGTCCGGTCCACCGCGGCGCTATCTTTGATCTAAAATAATCAATTTTAGAGATCAGAAAATGTGCTTGAACAATAATCGAATCACCACTACAGAACGTAACATCTATACGTTGTAAATTCACCTTGTCTTCCATTTTATTGTGGCGAACAAGTGAATTTTGTGTAATTTTTTTCCATAATTTTAACATATCTCTGTTAGCTATATGTTCCACATATAATGGTTGCAATGACCATGCATTTAAAAGGGGATGTAAAAGTTGCCTTCCCAAAAATAGACTTCAGATGGAGTTTGCTTGTGGGGCACTGTGCATTACGTTGTTAAAACAAAAAACAGGATTGTACAAAATGGTGTACCACTCTCTCGGTGTTCCTAACTCGAAAAAAGCAGGGCCACTTCAATGTTCGCCTACGGGTAGTATGGCGACGTATTTATTAACTTCTCTCCCCACGTGAACATTAAGTCGCGGAATTCTTGCTCCACACGATACGACGCACTGCCCGTGATAACAAACGCAGGTGAGCCAAAAACGCAAAACAGACGATTAAAAGTTACCTTGCAAATTTCACAACAGCTTTATTTGTCCACAGCGGGAAAACTAAACTGAATTTGCTGAAACTGTCGATCGCAACCGACATCACTTTACGCGGTAAAGGACCCATGACATTCAGGTACGCCCTTCCCCATACAAACTTAGCGGGAGATCCGGAATATTTTACTTCCTGCTTTTGATTTCTCGGCGTGCCTTGCTGGCACGCACTGCATTCCATTACACGTGTCTCAACGTCTTCTCGGACACAAGGCCACGTGGAAATCTCAGTTATACGCGAAATTGTTTTGTCTCGGCCTACATGCCCTCCTAGAAAGGCCTCGTGGTAATACTTATACACCATCGGTCTTAAATTAACCGGTACAAACACACATAATTTCCCTTTTTGCGACAATTTGCCAAAGAACCCTTTACGAACTACGTAACCTGACTGAGCTATTACCTGACGTTATTTGCTAGCACTCTACGTCATATTTATGGTGTTCTTTAATGTCTACAAAAACATACGGGAAATTTTGCAACGTATTTTGAAATTATATGGTTTCAACATCATCTGACACAATTTTTTCATTATGTTAATTTTCTGTGGCTCACTCGGATCACCTACATTCACCTCAAACTCGTCGCTGCAAAACATACCCGATAGCGCATCAGCTACCGAATTATCTTTGCCCTTGATATTGTGAACATAAAATTTAAAGCTAGATAGTCTTACTAGCCAACGCGCCAGCCGCGCAACTGGTTTATTCAATTTCAACAGCCAACTTATAGCTCGGTTGCCAGTAAACAGGTCGAATTACATTCACAGTCAAACTACACTACCGATGTCAAATTTTAGCCAAGTGTTAAATAACAAACGGAGGGTTATGGGTTGAATGAATGTGAATAATAGTCTGTCAGATGAGAGGGAAAAAATGTTATTTACAATGTTCATAGTCGGTGGCACTGGTGATTGAATGGTGGGTGGAAAAAGTATGCTGGTGGAGAAATACGAGCACCCTCCGGGTGTCGAACCCAGGACTGCGGATAATAAGTACCTAACTTAAAATATTTCAGTTAAAAAAAAATTGTGTATGAAGTTATACTTTCTAATATCATTAGATTTAATATGATTAAATTCCCTCAGCTTCTTTTCTTATTTTGTTATAATTTAACCAATTGTTAAACATTAAAGACACCAGCGGACCAAACAAGAACTTATTTAACAAGAAAAAAAATATTGAGTAATGTTTAAGAAATATAGGTATTTGAGGGAAGTTAGAATATTTGAGGGAGGTCAGAAATGCCTGATGAATTGTAGAATTTATCAGGATACATTATGAGTAAGGATCTTCGAATTTAGGGTATTTCTGAGTTTAACAAAATAAAACGAAAGATGACGAACTGGTACAGGACTTGCAATTTTACCAAAATCCAAGATGACTGTAGAACCAGAATGAGAAAGAACAATCCCGCTAAGTTCAAGATGGCGGCACTGCACCTGGGTCCCATTTTCACCCCTATTATTGGAGCCGCAACAAAACAGTAATACAATATAATGGCTATTTCGGATGCAGCAACAACATGGCACAACAACATGTTGTATATCCCAATAAATTTTTTCAACATCTCATACTGTTATCGAAACAGGCTTCTGCCTCGCGGGAGACACATTTCGTAAACAAAAATCAAGCATACTATTTTCCAACACTTAATATACTTCGTAGTTTCAAAATCGCGTAGCACATTCTAGTGGTGTCAAAAACGTACATTTGTAAACGAAGACAACATTATGAACACGGATTTCAACCAGCCCAGCTAAACAACGAAAATGTAACCAGACTAACAGCAGCCTCTTATTTATTATACATGGTACTTACAGAGCTACAAATTCAACGTACGTAGAGTCGGTTCACGACTGGAAGAAACTTTTGAAAATCAACCTCTGAATAAACACCCTAGCCGTTAGATACATGCATATAACATTACAAACAGCGGCGAGCGCGGATACAGTTATGCCGTTAGGTTGCCAGCACAAAGAGAGGAAATAGTTCCAAAGTTTTAACGTAATTGTTAATTTATCGCTTACAAATGGGTGTCGAAAAGACTTGTATCTTATTATGCCAATTATTAATGACGTGATGCTAACGTATTTAGATTTCAACGTTTCTTGCATAGTCACATGATCACGCTCTAGGTGAAAGTAACACGGCCATTTGTTTACTAACCTTAGTAGTCCTTGTGTTGTTGACACACGTGCCAGAGAATTTGTGCGATTATCTCGTTTAACCTATAATAATTCATTTATNACCCGCTTTTTATTATTTGGTTTTTAATAACGTATGATTTTAATTTGAGCTCACTTTCAGTTCTAATTTCTTTTGTTTTTATGTTTCGTGCACGTGTCTTTCCTTTGCCACTCTATTCTAACGTTGCAGAATTTGCACATAAGAATTGTTTTCACATTGTCGAAGACGTAGAATACTTCACTCGCAAACTCTGCCATCCTGTCGAAAACCATCACAACCATTTTTAAATAACGTTTTATAATTGCGCGAAACATCCTACTCAACCACCATGCCATTTTAACGTCTGTAGCAATTTCGATCAATACTGGTGATCTAGCCTTCGATGTACGGGAATTCATCGAAAGTCATTAACAATCGATTGTTAATAGACAACAACTATCGATTTATCAAAATACTCGCATTTTGGGTTTATAGAATGAAATGTTTTTCGCTGGCATCGCATATTCTTTTGTGTGAAATTCTCAAGATTAAAAACTTTACGCTTGTGGAATATCCATTAATAATATATACATGACTTTTATAATGGGTACGTGCATGTACAAACACATGTACACACACACAGTGTAATGTAAACATTGCATTAAACACTGTCATGTGACTGCCACATGGCAGTCACGTGGCAATGTTTGTTTACATTTGGCGGAAGGATACGAAATGGGCTTGAAAGCAGATCTTTAGCAGGGCTTCAAGAAAGTCTCTTCCAGCCGTGAACCGACTATAGGTCAACAGCGAGGTAATTAGAAACGGGGTAAGTTGCTCAGAGAAGCAGGAACAAGGAAGGGATCGACCATGGACCGTAGTAAGGAGCCATGCCAGCATCCACCTGGAGAGATTTCGGGAAACCACGCAAAGGGAAATCAGGACGTCCGGACTGGGAATCGAACACAGGTCCTTCCGAAAGCGAGTTAGAACGTTTACCACATATGTAACTCACAGTGGTGTTTCAAAGGTTATTTAAAATTGTAGAAATATTTATAAAAAAATATTGTTATTCAGTAAAACTACGAAAAGCCGACCTCGTCACGGCTTGCAACGTTTAAAACAGGCGTGTGGAAAAGCCGCCGCGAACTACCGCGAAACGAAATTAATAAGAGGAAAAACGGGAGGGGACTTTCATCGCTCGGGGGGGGCGATACCTCATCTTAACGGGAACGCGCAAAGAGCGGCTACGGGGCAATTAACGGCGCGCCAACTAAGGCTAGAGAGAGAGAGAGAGGCAGGTAGAGACTCACCCGTTGATGGAGGTCTGCGTCATGAAGAGGCCTAGGATGGAGCGAGCCACCGAGTGCCACATCTGGGTCAGCACCCAGTCGGACTTCTCCGTCGCCTGCTCGAGGAACTGCTCCGTCTCCTTGTCCGACGACAGCTGCACGAAGAGCGACGCCGTGGCGGGCGGCAGGCGTCGAGGCTCCACCGCGTACCACTGGAACAACACAACTCCACTTAGGTGGCCGCCTGTACCACTGGAACAACACAACTCTACTTAGGTGGCCGCCTGTACCACTGGAACAACACAACTCCACTTAGGTGGCCGCCTGTACCACTGGAACAACACAACTCTACTTAGGTGGCCGCCTCGTTCAAAGAATTTTGCCCGTATGAGGCCTAACAGCGTGGGAGCGCTAGGGGCGACCGTGAAATGCGCATCAACTCTCTCATCACCTCTACGTGCAAAGCACTGAACTGGCGTGCAGTCTTGCCGTCGATAACGCGCCTCTGTGAGACTTTCAGCGGAGACCTTGCTGCCATTTTATTACGTAATAATAAAAATAAAGACTTTAAGCACGTCTATATTAATTCTTAAATGTTTTGTACCGGAACGTCCACACCTAAAAATGACCGTGAAAACACCCGTTTAAGCCATTTTCACTATCACAAAAATACGCTTCANCCCGTTTAAGCCATGTTCACTATCACAAAAATACGCTTCAAAGAGAAATGGAGAAACTGAAAAACGTATACAGACGCGCAACGTATCATAAATAATATTCATAAGCAGACCTCACTCAGACACGTTGGACGATTTTTTTACCAAAACCTTTTCTGCTGGAGCTCTGCACACCATTCGGCGGCCTACCCAGGCGACCACATTAAGAGGGTGTATCATCCCTCGTGCAGAAATTATTCGTAATATGTCAAACACAAGAGTCAGGGTCATTACTGAAAATGTTTCATTATAGAAACATTACATTTCACGGTTATCAGGAAATTTGTGTACCCGATTGTTAATAGGTGTTCCCTAGTTGTCATTAAACGGCGAAAATTAATTAATATATAAAATTTTATATTAAGTTAATTGTCGTATAAATATACGTTAATAGGTCATATATTATGTCCGTAATGATGGTTAAGGTAATTAGTTAAGCTTATATTGTCGCATTTTTTCAATAAATCCATCTAAATTTGAATCAGGAAGAAATAAATAAATTCAATATAGCGGTCGACGCGGGCTCTTAAGGGGTCTCCCTAGATGCCACGTGGGTCTCATTGTATAGTCCATTCACGGTTACTTCCAACTTTTCTGAAGCCCTGCTGAAGTTCTACTTCCAGGATATTCCTCCGCCTNCGGTTACTTCCAACTTTTCTGAAGCCCTGCTGAAGTTCTACTTCCAGGATATTCCTCCGCCTCGTGCAAACAAAGCACAATTACACCAGAGGGCTGACGTACCGCACTCGGTGTGATAGTATTTCGCATAAGAACTACTACTTACTAGCAGTTACCGAAACACCTACTTTCTCCCTGTATTTACTCGTATTAGTTTAAATTACATACTATAATTTTGTATGTAAAATATAAAAAATAGTTCAATTTAACCAACAATACGGTAATATAATGTTAACAGAAGTGTAAGACGCTTCTGCCACAGGGTATATTCAGGAAGCAACCATAACACGTCATACANTAATATAATGTTAACAGAAGTGTAAGACGCTTCTGCCACAGGGTATATTCAGGAAGCAACCATAACACGTCATACAGGGGGTGTTTGTTGAAAACGGTTTGATTAGAAAAGTGTGAAGAAACCGCGAATATTCTTCAAGCAGTCCCGCCTAGTCTAATAAAATAAAAAAACTATGCGCAATTTCTATGAAAAAAAAATTTTCAGGATAGAAATTGAAGTGGAGTGTATAGATCTGGGAGGCTCTTAACAGCGAGGTTTTNTAATATAATGTTAACAGAAGTGTAAGACGCTTCTGCCACAGGGTATATTCAGGAAGCAACCATAACACGTCATACAAGGGGTGTTTGTTGAAAACGGTTTGATTAGAAAAGTGTGAAGAAACCGCGAATATTCTTCAAGCAGTCCCGCCTAGTCTAATAAAATAAAAAAACTATGCGCAATTTTTATGAAAAAAAAATTTTCAGGATAGAAATTGAAGTGGAGTGTATAGATCTGGGAGGCTCTTAACAGCGAGGTTTTGAAAGCCGACGAGAGTGAAGTGAGGTGATCGTGGAGCAGCGCCGGAATGCAAGGGCGGGGGGAAACGGGAGATCCCCGAGGAAACCCGCCGCGGGCACAATTCCCACATGAGAAAATCCGGGAGCGACCCGCCGGGAATCGAACCCGGCTCGCTTAAGTGGGAGGCGAGTAGTCTAACCACTGCACTCCCGCGGCTCCCGACATAAATTAAAAATCGATCATTTGTTGCCCATTCGAGAAATTTGGTAACTGAAACACGAATGTGGCGGTTGAGAAAACATGCGGTACCTTTACTGGACATATTGCTGTATTAAAACCCCAATAATCAGCGCTTAAACTCGAGGAAACTGAATACACGCGAGGCTTCTCTATGCCATTCTCCATCGAAGTCGCGATGCTTCCTTATAGCCAGACGAGACGTGACCTTGACGCGTCAATAATTTTTTTTTACTTAAGGATTCTTCTTAAATGCTTACATTTTATATTATGCCGGTGGGTAAACTCCAGCTATCACGAACTTATAGTTCATTCACGGTTACTTCCAACTTTTCTGAAGCCCTGCCGAAGTTCTACTTCCAGTATATTCCTCCGCCTAAAGCAAACAAAGCTTAACCGAGTATATAATATTACGCCAAAGGGACAACGCACCACATTCGTGAGCACTCAGTGTAATAGTATTTTCCATAAGAACTATTTCTTACCAGGCATTACCAACACACCNGCACCACATTCGTGAGCACTCAGTGTAATAGTATTTTCCATAAGAACTATTTCTTACCAGGCATTACCAACACACCCATTTCCTCACTATTTTTGTTCATATTAATAGTAATAAAGTATTATAATTTATAGGTAGAATATAAGTAACAGTTCAATTTAACCAAAGACAAAATATTCTTACCTAAACAGAAGTATAAAACGCTTGTGATACATGCCATATTCAGGAAACAACCAAACACGTCATACATGGGTTTTTTTTTTCAAAGGTTAGATTCAGAAAGTGTGAAGAAACCGCGAATAGNGAACAACCAAACACGTCATACATGGGTTTTTTTTTTCAAAGGTTAGATTCAGAAAGTGTGAAGAAACCGCGAATAGACTATAGCCTCCTCGTCCCGTGATGGCAATACCAGGGCTGACAATCACACATGAAAAAATGTTCTAAGTACCTTCAGTTCTGTGTTATAGTACACGACAGTTCGTAGATGTATATTCATATAGTCAGTTCATGACTGGAAGAGACTTTCTTGAAGCCCTGCTAAAGATCTACTTTCAAGCCCATTTCGTATCCTTCTGCCAAAGGGTAAACAAACATTGCCATGTGGCAGTCACATGGCAATGTTTACATGCAATGTTTACATTCCACTGTGTGTGTGTACATGTGTTCGTACATGCACGTACCCATCATAACAGTAATGTATATATTATTAATGGATATTCCACAAGCGTAAAGTTTTTGACGTGACAACGTCTTAAATTAGGTTGCGGCTGGGAGTCACTTATGAAAAAGTGTAACGCTCGGTNATGTAGCTAACGGCTAGGGTGTTTTTTCAAATGTTGATTTTCAAAAGTTTCTTCCAGTCGTGAACCGACTATAGTAAATTACGCGTGTTTCTGTTGTTATGGAGTGTGCATTTCGGTTGTACGACGCCTCTAACGCGCGGTTCTAAATTGTGTGTTTCGGCAACACGATTGTTCTAACATCTGTGATTCTTTCGCATAACCGTTCTAACGCCCGTGTTTTTTCTGGTGTGGCTGTTATATTTACCTGGGTTTCGAACGAACGTCGTGTTTCTGTTGAGCGACTGTTATTAAATTTTACATTTCTAAATGATGTGGCGTTGTTCGTCTGTCCTGTCAGCTTACAGTGCCGGGCTGTCATACGGCTCTCGCCTTAGAAGCGCTTTTATCCCCATTTTGATGCAGAGAAGCGCGGGAGCGATAAGGGCGACACTGCCACTCGCATCAAGTGCGTCATCGCCGCTAAGCGCAAGCGCAGTGTTCTCGTCGCGCTGCGTGTACCTATGGGACTTTCAGCGGTGACCATATTATTTTAATAGTGGGAAGTCTGTAGGAAGGCCCGCTACACGGCCATTGAGTAGTTTTATGTGTGTGTGACGCGTATATATTTTGAAATAGAGAGCTTTGAAAAAGCAGTTTTTTTGCCATATCCGAGTGCTATGAAATGGTGTTTGTAATGTGCGTAATATCTCGAAAGCATTTAACAGCCGTCGTCTGAAATGCGTGTTCTCTTCGCAGACGAGCACATTAAACGCACGTTTAATAGTTACGTAAAAAAAAACTAGTATTTCGAAGACTCTGCAATGCATTTCAAGCTCCAGATAGGCGGGAGAGGTAAGTATGAGTGGTTGCAGAACATCGCGAGCTACACGCCGCCTAGCGGGGCGAGCGAAGAACAACCGACGGAGACGCGAGACGCAGCCGGGACTAACGGTACCCGGCTCCAATCAGCAGCCTCGCCACACGCTGTGATTACTCCGTCCAGGGCGCGGCCGCCGGCGACCTCATAATACCCGCTCATTAAACCCGCAATTAAGGCCGGGATGTGATGCTCATTGCCGCGGAGCCTCGTTTCGCCGGGCGACGGATGGCAGGCCGGCCGGCCGATCCGATCATAATTACGGGCAAATTAACAGTTNGGAGAAAGCCGCGCTAACGGCGCCAATTTGTTCTCGATTGATACAGATGAAATAAAGGCGCTGGGAATCCCGGCACGACACCAAGTAATGACGCCATTGCGACGGCCGAGAAGAAAGGCACGGACAACAACAGAACTGGAGCGTCATCAGTTAAGGACCTCGCCTACCTGTTGCTCGAACTTCGTCGGAGCATGTCTGAAACGCGCTCCTCAGAACATGCTGTTACATGCATCCCCACCATGTTCACAAAGAAAAGAAGGCATGCCCCAGACGAGGCGTGCCTTCCAGTACATTTGAAAAACTACCTTCTTCAGATTGCTGTATTTCGAGACACACTATCCGGACACGAGCTAAACTACAACAGGAGAGAGTGCTGAACTTTGCTACGGGCGATAGCGCATTTGATGCGTGCGGCAGTGTAGCTCTTATTGCTGTCTTTCCTCTGAGCATCAAACACGAACACAGCTCCAGGTAGAAGACCGCCATAAGCCTCCTTCAGGCATACCAAACAAAGAAAAAATTCCCCATGAAAAACAACTTTACTGTTTTACGAAATTAACGAGTCCTGAAGAATTAGACAAGTTGCTGGCACCCGTTTTCATACTTTCCTCAACTGTGACCTTGGATTTGTAACGAACGGAAAACGATGCTTAAGGAAAGCTTTAGCAGTACATACATCACGAAACACAAATCACGAAACACAGTTTACAATCTGGCACGTTGGTACTGCGGCGTTCCAACCGAGCAGTTTCAAGTACCGTATTGCACGCGAACAAGCAAAATATTTTATAAAATTAATTTTGTGAACATTTTGGCTTCGCGAATCGCAAATTACGTTCACGCGCACTAAACAATTCCGTTTGTCAAAACAGTCTCTCATAAGCTTACTTAAAAAAAAAAAAACCCTGTTGGGACACACGAGGTAGGTTTAGCCTTTCACATACGAATCACGTAAACATCATTACGTAGGCTCGACGCAACTGACTCGCAAACAGGATCAAAAAAGAACAAATGCAGTAGGAATTCATGAAACCATTCTAAAAATAGCACAGAATGTAATTTACAACACGTCCCACATTCCGAGGCAAAAGAACTCTTTACTCACGTAGTCCTCACAGTATGGGCCACTTTATTAACGACACATTATAACAGAAAAATTTGGCCTTAAGAATCTCTGTTATTATTTGAAGTTAATATATCACAATGTACACGGTTCCTTTCCGACCCACTTTGTCAAAGACCCCGTTGACATGTAACAAGTCTGGGGCAACATACGTTTTACTATACCCGTATTAGTACTAAAAATATCACAGATTGACACCCAATCGGCACCTCGAACTGAGGTAAGTTTTCTACCACAGTATGTAAAATATCGGTAAACTGTTGCTAAACTACGATGTAAATACCAATTACCATTAGATTACGACGAGATGTACATTTGTCGTCTTCAGAATATTATCACCTTTGTTGTTTGGATTACAACATGGGAGACATTACAGTAGTTTTTTGTTTATAAAAGGCGAACTCGCTAACAACAATTGTACTAATCAAAGAATAAGAAGTGCTGAAGGCTTAGGCACCATTTAGGATTCTCTGCAGGAAGTCATCGAACGATCTTGGGCCGAGAAAGATGGAATAGAACTGGTTCGCAATTAACTGCATCGGGTTGAACGTGCAGGTAAAGAGAGATAGAAGTCATTCTTTACAAGTCCGTCAACTCTGAACCTACACCACCACCACAAATAATTGTATAAGAAATTTAAACTTATATTTATTATAAGGTAGTATTTTAATCTAAACAAACTTGACAAATGGGCGACGAAGCAACACACCCTTTAACAAATTTTGATACAAAGGAAACAATTGATACAAATTTATCAGAAACTCTTTCGGTCACTACCTTT
This sequence comes from Clitarchus hookeri, assembly GCA_002778355.1. Lineage (NCBI taxonomy): Eukaryota > Metazoa > Arthropoda > Insecta > Phasmatodea > Phasmatidae > Clitarchus > Clitarchus hookeri. Next base: position 160,359 of record NQII01002640.1, on the reverse strand, counting down.
CCAGAGTACATAGCCTCCTGAGCTGTTCCTTGAATCTGTGACATGTCACATAAACACAGCCAGACAGACTGCAATGCTATCCACAGATACTCCGTGGCAATTATCGTCTCTCTAAATGCGTGACTGCCAAATTTTCTATTTATACATTTAATATTATTTTCTCTCGTCTCAACTGAACATCGCCAAGACTAAAACATGCAGATATTACGAGGAACTCATTCTGCATGTGTGACCCCGACAAAACCAGCCTTTTCGCCTCCTTGGCCAACAGGGTTAAGTCTCTCGATAAACACATGCAATGTCAACGCCAGCAAACTGCCGGCAACTTTCAAAAACCTTCACAAGGTTTATCCTCCTGTTCTCTCTACTGAGAGAACTACTATTCAAAAAGATTTATCAAATTTCCAGATAAGATGTCATGTCGGCTATAAAATTAATATTAACCCCGCCAAAGGTCCTATGTGCACCCTATGGAAAAGAAAAAACCTTTTCCTTGTTTACGTTCATATATTTACGTATTTTCGATAGTTACAAAACACATTAAACTTTAACATTTAAATTTACAAAATTACAAAAATTGAAAAATCTCCGCTCTACATTGAGCATAAATACAAAATGTTGTTCAACATTCTTTTATATAGGCATTCAATCATAATATCCGCAATCTATACCCTCATAAAATTTCCGCTCCAAAATAAAATCTTTCATTTAAAATTCCACAATACTTCCGCTACAATAGTAAGGGGAAAATTCTCTCTTTAAGGTGATTTTCAAAACCTCACATAATATTTCACTGCAATGTGAGGAAAAATGAAAACAGAAAACTCTATTAAAATTTAACCCTTAAAGTTTCATCATCATTTTTAAAGACCTGAGGGAACTCTGACAATACTTAATTTTCATTTCTATGTCGATGACCACTGACGGGAGCCGATTCCTCACGTACTCGGCCCCAGCAAGGGTTTATAAACCCCTTCCACATCGTGGAAAGTAAAGGTATAATTGCTCCAGAATTACACTTTAATAAATACTTCCGGTAAAACATTTCCGGCCACGTCGCATCATCTGGGAGTGGCCCGCCAACTGGGCCAATAAGGAAAAAGTGACGTCACAACGCAAGTAGCGCCCCACATCACCGGGGCTAGGGTGGGTCGGTTCGTTTTAACACTGCAAACGGACGGCGTGGTCATTCGTCGGTCCCCATCGAACCTCGAAGCCAATAGTCATAGGCTACCAGATACGCCGAGCAATCCACGTATTCGCCCCACCCAGCCAGCACAGCCAAACCTCGAAGCCAAACGTCATAGGCTACCAGATACGCCAAGCAATCCACTTATTCGCCCCAGCCAGCCAGCACAGCCGAACCTCGAAGCCAAACGTCATAGCCTACCAGATACGCCGAGCAATCCACGTATTCGCCCCGGCCAGCCAGCACAGCCGAACCTCGAAGCCAACCGTCACAGGCTACCAGATACGCCGAGCAATCCACGTATTCGCAACGGCCAGCCAGCACAGCCGAACCTCAAGGCCAACCATCATAGGCTACCACATACGCCGAGCAATCCACATATTCGCCCCGGCCAGCCAGCACAGCCAAACCTCGAAACCAACCGTCACAGGCTACCAGATACGCCGAGCAATCCACTTATTCGCCCCGGCCAGCCAGCACAGCCGAACCTCGAAGCCAACCGTCATAGGCTACCAGATACGCCGAGCAATCCACGTATTCGCAACGGCCAGCCAGCACAGCCAAACCTCAAGGCCAACCATCATAGGCTACCACATACGCCGAGCAATCCACATATTCGCCCCGGCCAGCCAGCACAGCCAAACCTCGAAACCAACCGTCACAGGCTACCAGATACGCCGAGCAATCCACGTATTCGCCCTGACCAACCAGCACAGCCGAACCGCGATGAAAAATGATCATCCAAGGTAGGTATTCAAGTCTTGTAATTTGTCTGGTGCCGACATGTAAAAAAAGCTTTTGTTTACAGCATTAAATTATCTGTCTACACTATTGCTCTTTTTATTTAACACTGAGCGAAATATTTAATGCCTATTTCAACCCTAAAAAAATTCCTCTTTACGTATTTGATTAGTTATTGTCCATTAACTCCTACTCATTATTAACACATGTTCAGTCTATCTGTTGCCATCATTTGTAATGTCTTTAACTTACGCATTTAGTCCAATTATCCCGCCTGCCAGCCGCACTCTTCACTGCTTGATACTAACAGTCTCAGATTTCCCTTCTGCTGGTCACTTCTCTCGCCGCTTTTCTTCTATCGCTCGGATCTCATCCATTCAACAACTACTCCCGGCTCGAAAGCCTGTTACACTTTTATATCGTTCACCCTAGCCATCTGGAAGGTTCAACGCACCCGAGTCACGCTGAGAGAAAGGAGGTCAGTAATCCAGAGCATTTTTCAGATAAATGCAGAAATCCTATCAACCGAAGGTCAGGAGCTGCAAGTCTCCAAAGGGTTATCGCGGCAAAATGCCTTCATAACTCAAAACGCTGGTAAAATTATCACTCGTTCATCATTGAAAACATCCCTTTTACTTGCAGCTCCGTTATCATCACTACACTGTCCTTCTCTTCCGCCCGCTCGAGCAGGGCGGGCCAAAGTCAGCGGCGCAGATCAGCGACACATAACACTGCCCCCTCCTTGAGTCTGTTCGTCCCGAACAGACTCAAACTGCGCACTGTAGTGACCTATAGTAAGCCACCGCAGCGACAGCCTCAGCCGGACATCCGGGAAGATCTCGAAGGTGATTCTTCCCTTTTCCGATTTCTCCCATCTCTCTTGCCAGGTGTTGATGGATCTCTCCCTAATTGCTTTCTGTTCCTCGGGGCGGATGGAATCCACCCATTTTCTCCTGCTTATTTCACCACGTTCTTTGATGAAAAGATCGAGAGGGAGTTCTGCTGCCAAGACTTGCAAGGCATCATTTGAAGTTGTCCTGTAGGCCTTTGTGATGGCCAGTAACGCAGCACGCTGCGCACTGATCACCTTTCTCCGGGTATGTTCCTTGTCAACCTCCGGGTACCATACACCAGCGGCGTATGTCACCACGGCCAAGAAGACTGACCTGTACATGAGTTTCAGCGTGTGGTAGCCGAGTCCCCAGTTGGCAGGTGCCACAGCTCTGAATCGTTGGAACATTACAACGGCCTTGTTCGCCGCATAGCGTACGTGTCCTTGGAAAGCGAGACGGGTCTGCAGTATCACGCCTAGACACTTCATTTCGTGGACGAGTTTTACAACTCGTCCTTCGAATCTGATCACCGGCTTGTGTTGGAGGTTCCCCTTTAGAATAATCCCATTCATTTTCTCGACAGAGAACTCCAATTTGAAGTTCACGGCCCATGTGGTGATCTTTTCAAGTGGTCTTTCCGTTTTCTCCTCCAACTCTCGCCGTGACCAAGCTGGTATTAGCAGTAGACCATCGTCCGCGTATCCGTAGATCACACAGCCATTGGGGAGTGTTAGCCGCAGCAGTCCCTCGAAAATGATGTTCCGCAGTATCGGGCCAAGGACGGATCCCTGGGGAAACCCTTTGGTTAGCACTTTAAACTCAGTATGTTCCCCCAATCTGAGTTGGCACGTTCTTTCGTTTAGAAAATCCTTGATCAGTCCGTATAGATTTCTGGGGCACTCCAATAAGTGTAGTTGCCACAAGATTTGCGGCCACCACGCATTCTCAAATGCTCCCGAGATATCCAAAGATATTGTCAAGACGTACTTGTGTTCGTACTGTCTTACCTGGTTCACCATGTCTATTATGGCCTTTTCTGTACTTTTCCCTTTGATAAAGCCGTACTGTCTTGCATGGATACCTTGGACTACATCCAGGTAACCCATGAGCCGTCTGTTCACCAGACGCTCCAAGACTTTCCCCATCACAGATAGCAGCGTGATGGGGCGGTACGACTTGGCCATTCTCGGGTTCTTCCCGGCACCTTTAAAGATGACTTTGAGAAGCCCTCTCTTCCAGCACTCGGGAAATACTCCTGTTCCCAGACAATGGTTGAACAGATCAAGCATTTCAGTTCTCATCCTTGGATAAGCTCGTAGCAACATTTCCCCTGTCAGGCCATCCATACCTGGGGCTTTCTTGAGTTTAATCCTCCGGACTATCGTGTTTAGTTCCTACATATGGAACAGTGCTGTGTCCTCCGTCCTGATCTCCAATACTGTGTTTTCACGGATTTCCTTGTGGTAGCCACTCTCCCCTATCTGAGAGTCGTCAGGCAGCAAGACTTTCATCAAGTGCCTGGCGTTTTCCTCGAAGGACTGCAGCAACACTCCATCCGACTCAAGAGCTGGAAGCTCCTCGTTTCTCCTGATTTTTCCTGACACCATCCGGTAGACCAGGCCCCATGGGTCCTCATTTCNCACAATGGGTCCTCGTTTCCCCTTTCTGTTACAAGCGTTCTCCACGCTTGCTGCCTCTTTTTACGGAGCGTTCGCCGGTAGTTCCCTCTAAGAACATTGTACCGCCTAACTGCGCTGGCTCTGAGCTCTGGTTGATACACTCTTTTGAAGTACTTCCTGGACTTCTTTACCTGCCTTCTCATCCTTTCTAGCTCATCATCCCACCAGGGGTGATGAGGTACTTTCCTTGTGACCTGGGGAATTGCTTCCCTGCAGGCCACCATGATACATTCAACCAGATTCTCAGCCCTTTGATTTGTTGTCAAACTGTTCAGTTGGGTCAGTCTGTCGATCAGTTGCATCGTCAGTTACGTGAGAGCAGTCGACCAGTCAGTTAGAAGCGCACGCCGAGAGAGAAAGCCCGTCGGAGCACCGAGAGGCCGCAGGGTTCGGGCCCCGGCAGAGACAACCAGAGACAGTGTTAAGGGGTCAGCCATATCGGGACAAACAACCAATAATCTTCTTTGCCGCAAGGCGCTGAACCAGAGTCAGTTCAGCCAGAACAGTCGTACCGCCAAGCAGGGACGTGTATGGCGTTAGGCATTGGGAGCCGGAACGTGGAAGTCAGCCGAGTCAGTTCAGTTACAATCCCGCATTGATAAGGCGGAGTCGAGTGGTGAACTTAAACAAGGAGCACCGCATCGAGCAAGTGGGAGTAGTCCAGTGCAACCCCTGCCAAGGGTCCCTCACCGGGACGTGGTAGGGAGGTAATCAGTCAGTTACAACCCTACGCCGCGAACGGGAGTCGTGTGGTGAGTTTTAACGAGGAGCGCCACATCGAGAGGAAGCCAGCTGAGTGCAGCACCCAACAACAGCCAGTCCGAGGGTCTGTAACAGGACCACCCAACTCACCAGATCTCAACTACTGCCGGAACAACTACCCCGCAACAAGTACAGGTAAGTAAAAACGTCGTCACTCAGGGACATGTCCTGTCACCTAATGTCACCACAGCATCGGAAATGTTAGCCAGAACACTGTAATCAGCCCTTCAGGCCAAGAACCCACAGGGTCGATAACGCATGAGTTAATTCTAGGCAAAAGGTGCCGAGAAAGTATGTGTACTTCATGCAAAAGTGCGGGAATGTGTGTATGAATTCCCGTCAAATAAACCTGTTTAAAACCAAGACATGAAGGAATCATTGTTTGATATACCCTCAATCTTCATGGCACCTTATAGCCTGTGCCATTTAACATTAACTGAGATCCTATGACCCACAGGTGGGAAATAGAATCAACCAAATAACAAACCATATACACATAAATTGTTAAATATAAAGAAATGTTTGCATATTTGTAACTTTTTTATGTATGAATTGTAATTTGGTGATTGCATATGTCACACAGTAGCCCATGGCATTAGTTTGATTTGTAAATGTTTTAATTTGTACCATTAGTTAGTATTGATTATTATGGCTGCAGCAAAACAGAAAAAATTTGAATCTCACAAAAATTATTTATAATATATAAAGTGTAAAATTTTTTATTCGAGGAAAATGTCATCACATATAATGTGAACAAGATGAACAATGTTTGGTACAAAAATAAAATAATTAATTTTCTGTGTTTTAACATTGTTAAGAGCTTACTAAATCACTCCACTCCATTACTACACTAGTAATTGTACTGTTTATAAAAAATTTAATAATTTTTTCTATTTATTTATGTTTAGTGTTGAACAAATTAAACTGTATTAGCTTAATTTCAATTGGGAATATTATTTTATTTTATTAGTAAATTATTGATTTTGATGGAGATAATTATTTCAGTGAATACATTCATTTCAACTTATTGAGGGCTTTCTTACATTCACGTTTTTACGGCCTCACAGCCTCACAAAATACGCTTCAGCCAAGTTGTTAAAGCATTTCAGGGCAGTTCACTGCACATGCACATTTCTTTCAGGATGTGTATATTAACACGCCACCACATATTTTTGTGTCGCCGTCGCATCCGACTGCAAGCCTTTGTTTTTCCTTTTGACCTGTTCTTCAAGGGCCGTAGTTTTACCTCGCGTCATCTCTTTTCACGCTGTTACTAGGCGTGAAATGCACTGAAAGCTGCCTTTTGGGTAAGCTCGCGCCATCTAGTGGCAAGTTCCGAAGTTCAGCAGCGTCCTTGTAACGAGCGCTCACCGCATATCGACAGCGCATCCTTCATCTCACTGGCTAGCTGTGAGCATCACACTTGACAACGCGCAACACCTGACTTCACTGATAACCATGATGTAGTTTCGTGAAGTTCTTCTTAGGTCTCATCATGTAGATTAGATGTGTTACAACTTAGTTTAGTGTTTGTAGACTAAGTTAGAGTAGTTTTCGACCTCCGTTATGGGTAAGTGTTGTTCTACTGATTTCCTGACCCAGTTTCGTAGTAATGGTGATTTTGTATTAATTCGTGCCAGACCTTTCCAGAGGTCGCAGTTCACAGCTTAGCAGTTTCTCATCATCACCGATAACAGTTTAGGAGTCCCATTTGCTATCTGAGTACCAGTCCATACCGGTCTGTAGTATGGGCAAGACTGCAGCTTCGCAGTCTAACCTGGTAGTTGTGATGGGGTACTAGTGACTCTCGTCACGTTCACCGAAGAACGGTCATGGCGTTATGCTTTGTCCTCTTCGCCGGCCATCTCTACTTCATTGAATTTGGTTGAACACACAGTTTGTGAACTTCCCACGTTTTAAAAATACAACAGTTTGTGAACTTCCAACAGTAAAAATTTTCCACAGTTTGTAAAATTTGAAAAAAAAAAAAAAAGAAAAAAAAAACGGACTATCATTACATTATTCAAATTATGACAATTTTGTCCGTCATATACCTGGATTACTTAATGTCTTATTTTCACTGAAGATTAATATGCTGGCATTTAAATACGTATATATAGTAAATCTTATATGTAAAGGCGCCCATCTTTTTTTCTTTTTCTTCATAATGTCATTCACATTTACTTTCTTACACCAGTAAAAGTTATAGTGTTTACTATATATTTAAAATATATCAAGTAATCTAAGTACAACTCGTGGAATTATTTACTTTACTCCCCTCTGGATCATATATAACTATTAATCTCATGTTCTCATTATTCATTAAATTACTATTGACCTTTAGTATCCAGCTCACATATGTTTTAAATACGTTATTTTCTTGCAGTAATTATGGTAACAGATTAACAATCCAACCAAGACCACAGAAATATGGTAGTATACGCGTGGTTACACAGACACGCTCGTATAGTAATTTGGTAACATTTCATGAGTAAAATTCACAAATGTGGGTTAAATCAATATATTTCTTCGGCATCGAAACAGATAACATAATTTACGTTTTATCTTTCATCATTGTGAGATATGCGTGTATGTTTTCGCCATTTTCCGCGTCCCATTTTTTTATTCACTGTGACGTGTTTAACCTGCTGCGCGGACATCTTGGCGAAGTGTGGCATGTTTTGTGTTTATAACTTTACGCGCGTCTTTTGTTTCTCTCTCTGTTCCCTCAAATGTTTTGTCATAATATTTTATTTAAACACAATTACTTGGGTGTTTCTCTACAATATGTTGTTAGTTTTAATATGACTAACACTGTGGTTTCTGAACTATTAGTATGCGACGAACTCCAGTATGAGTTAATAGTCTGAAACATAGATGCATCAGGTGATGTGCCAATGTTGCATAAAAAGATGCGACTGGCATTTAACGACCGCATCCAGCCTTACATAGCTAATCTCATTAGCATGGATTGGATGGACGAGTTCACCATTTGCATTGAAAAGGCGAAACAGTTAAGTGAAACATATATTTCACTACGGACTTCTCCCAGTAGCACGGCCCTAAACAGGTGTCTAACTAGGCTCAACTATGTCATTCATAGATTTACAATCCTATACAGGATGATTCCAAAATCATGGGACAAACATTGAGGGGTGGTAGAACTCACTATAACAAACAATTATTGTATAGGAATATATGGGCGGGAGCGACGCGTTGAGGCACAAACACAAAAAGAACACATGAAATCCAACACATTGTTTATTTACAACGTCGCCGCTAAATGCCGTTTTATAGCAATATTTATAATAATTGCTCAAAATTGCTACCACCGACAGTAATGCAAGCTTGGTAGCGTCGGTGGAGTGATTGGCGAACAGATTCAAATACGCCGGGTATTTCACGCACGCGTGCAGCCGCACAGAATAGTCGAGCGACGAGGTCTTCAATGGAATCAACTGGAGTCTCGTAATTGACGGCTTTCAAATGCCCCCATAGGAAAAAATCGAGACTCGATAAATCTGGCGATTGTGGTGGCCATCGGACTGGCCCACCACGCCCAACCCAGCGCACCCCAAAAGTAGCATCCAGGTAATTGCGGACTTCCATACTGAAATGGGCTGGTGCACCATTATGCTGAAACCAAATTTGATTTCGAACGCCAATCGGAACGTCTTGTAGCAATTCTGGTAAAACCTCTTCCAGAAATATCCGATAACAGCGGCCATTGAGTCGGGTTGGTANAAATTTGATTTCGAACGCCAATTGGAACGTCTTGTAGCAATTCTGGTAAAACCTCTTCCAGAAATATCCGATAACAGCGGCCATTGAGTCGGGTTGGTAGGAGATATGGTTATATGAGGAAATCATTCACAATACCCGCCCAAATATTTACAGATAAGCATTGTTGGAATGCATGTGGGCGTGTGGCGTGTGGATTTTCTGTTGCCCACACATGAGAATTGAGGGCATTGAAAACGCCTTCGTGTGTAAAGGTCGCCTCATCTGTGAATAGCACATGAGCTGGAAAAGCCAGCTGCAACGCACACTGCTGCAAGAACCATTGGCAGAAAGCCACGCGCAGAGGGTAATCACACGTCTGCAAAGCTTGGACTCTCTGTATGTGGAATGGGTGTAAACGTTCTTCGTGTAAAACTCTTTAAACGGTTGGTTGACTGACATGTAGACGACTTGTTACAACCCTTGTACTTGTGCCGGGTGTTTCGTCCACATGGTCCAAGATGACTTCTTCAAGGTGTGGTTGTCGTACAGTCCTCGATCGACCCCTTCCATCAGTACTGGCGATAAATGAACCATTTTCACAAAGTTGCCGATGTAACTGCTCAAACATTTTGTGGTTCGGCATGCGTCTACGTGGAAAGCGTTCCCGATACAGCCGTAGCGCTGCTCTGCCGTTACCATTAGCAGCACCGTACATTAGATGCATGTCTGCCTTTTCGCTATTCGTAAAATCACCCATCACGGCCAAACTCTAAAGAGAAAATGCTTTGTTCTCTGATGCAGCAAGTCACTGGCGCACCGTTTGACTGCCCTCAACTATCGCCACCATTGTAAGCCAATCACGCCATATGTAGAGGTCGCCAAGCATGCGTGACTGTTGGTGGATGCATTTCCAGCAACTGTTTTAACATTTTCTGTACGGAATAACTTGTTAAGTATGCTGCTAATGAACATTTTATGTTTCTGTTAATGTGTTATGTTTTTGTGTTTGTGCTTCAACGCGTCACTTCCGCCCATATATTCCTATGAAATAATTGTTTGTTTTAGTGAGCTCTACCACCCCTCAATGTTTGTCCCACGATTTTAGAATAATTCTGTATATTCTAGGCCAATATGGTATGTATGATCTATACATGCAAGAGGTAGCAAAGTGGCTCGATAATTTAAAACAAAAGAGATGCTAAATGATCTGGCCAATCAACCTATCACCATAATTGTCATAGAGCCTTCAGTTGACCCCAACACAACCTCCAAGCTAACCCATGATTTGGAAAATTTAAAGATTTCAAAAATCTCAGCACCAACTTTTAGCCCGCGGGGCTTAGACCGTGTGTGACTAGTGTCAGAGGACTCAGGTATATCCTCTTTACCACACATGCCACACATCACAACTCTATTTATGCTCTGGTATTCCAGATAACACTATACAAACTTCATCTCATCGGTGTGTGGTATTAATAGTAATGTAGGGAATAGTGAACCAAATNTTCCAGATAACACTATACAAACTTCATCTCATCGGTGTGTGGTATTAATAGTAATGTAGGGAATAGTGAACCAAATGGGGATGACAGTATCCTGACTACTGTGACAGTAGTGTCCACCAACATTTCACACACACACATCTCTCAACCAACACCCCTGCCATTACACAACCATCCCCTGTATTTCAAATTTTACAAAAAATTTCCTGCTCTTCCCCAGGCATCCAAAATTCAACCCACACCATACCCCAGGTTTCACAAACACTTTACACCTAATCATCCCTTCCCTCCTGTTAACCCCTTATCAAACAGCTACAACCCCTCTCAGGCCAGTCCTTGCGTTCACAGTGTATATTTAGTATCCAAGACCCAGTACAAATTTCCCATGCAACCTATCGCAACACCACCTCTGTTACCCTTCACCAAACAGTTCCCNCCCACTCACAACATTTTGGCATACAGTCAACAGCCCATCTACCCCACTCACCCCACTTTACCACCCTACATTCTCAACCCTTTACCCACTCCCAACCCCTTTACTTCTCAAACCCCCAAACTTCATTTTCTGTTTTTGGCAAGCTTTTGCATCCTCTTGAAAGAGTTATTGCGAATATTTCCCCGAGACTGACGGTCTCAGTATTCTACAGCTGCTCAAGTTTTTTGAGAGAACTCGTCAAAGTTAAACAAAAAGGAAACATCCGTGACAACAAGCAGCTGGAAATAATTTTTCCATTCACCTGTTCATTCTTAAGTGATAGAACAGCTATTGCCATAAGCAATAATCACAGCACTGACCAGTATCACAAGGATATACTGGATTATTTCATCCCCACCAGACTTTTAGTCAACATTCGATTGGAATGGTTCAATCATTTACAAGAACACTCTGAACCCCTTGCTCATTACATTGCAGAAATAAAAGAAGCTGCAATAGTTTTGCGATTATTTGTTTCCGAGGCTGAGATAGTCTCTACCATCTTAGATGGGTTAAATCCCGCATAATGCTCATGTGCTATTTTCACATCCAGACCACAGACTTTTGCTGACTTGGACTGCCTGTCCATTAATTCCACCAACGTTGCTTTTGCAGACCAATCCCGAGGTAAATTTCACCCCCATTTCATAAGCCAAACCACATCATCCTTTACATCAGAACACCATAGTCTTAAGAAAGTGTCTGAACCATCCCAAGGTGATAAGAAAACTTAATTCATACCTAAGGACCAGTGAACAGGTAGTAAAACATGTGATTTTTGTAAAAAGCCTGGTCACATTAGGTCTGAGTGCAGAATTTCAGCAGGAAAAAAAAAACGTGTAAGGCGGTGGTCTAAACACAGGACGTCTAAGTCACCTAAACAGAACATTTTTTCTAAAAATAAAGGCTATTCCAAGAAAACTAATTTAGTCACTCCTGTCAAACCAGTTGACACATCATGTTTTGTGAATAGTGCCTTTATGGTTGATGACTTAGGGAACACACAGAGTTGCTTAATGACAGAAAATGTAAGAAAAGTGCTTACCTAAGGAAAATAAAGTGTCGCAACATTGAGCCTTCAACAAAACCAGTTTTACTACTGTATATCTCAACACGCAAATTAGTTCCAATGGACTTGTCTGCACAGGTTCAGTTCNAACAAAACCAGTTTTACTACTGTATATCTCAACACGCAAATTAGTTCCAATGGACTTGTCTGCACAGGTTCAGTTCGTAGTCTCATGTCAGGATTTGTTTTTTTCAACAATTAAAGGAAATTTTTTTTAATAAGAGTACGGAGCCAATAAATTTAAACTGTGTTGCAGCTTTAGATCAGCCATTGCAAATACAACTAGTAACTTTAGAGAAAATCAGAATTGATTTGTTTACATGTGTTTTTTCATTTCTTGTGTACGATGCTCTGGCGACACATATTATTTTAGGAGCATATTTAATTTCTAACACACACATGCTTATTTATATGAAAGTAAGACGTATCATGTTTAGATTTAATCACAAGGTGATAATTGTATTTTCTGGTTCACAACCACAACACTGTGAAGAGGCAAAATAATCAAAAGTCACAAGTAATCAAAATTCTACTGATTTGAATCATTCAGATAGGGCAAAACAAAAGGGAATTAAAAATCTATGTGCATATTTTCCGAATATTTTGACCCCAGTGCTAGGACGCACAAATTTAATTGAATACGAGGTTAAACTTCTCGACAACAAACCTGTAAAATGCCATCCCCACGATTTGTTACCACCAAAAATTAAAATTACGAGAGAGAAAATTCAAGATATTTTGGACACCAAAGTCATTAAACCCTCCAAATCATTTTTCAGTTCACCTGCCTTGCTAGTACCTAAAGGTAATGATCATCGTTTGGTAATTGATTTCCGCCATTTGAACAAACAAATTGACATTGAAAGAGTTCCACTTCCAAATTTGAATTCTGCTTTCCATTGGTTTAGTAAAGCCAAGTATTTTAATGTTTTTGACCTAAATTCAGCTTATCGTCAAATCCCATTCACTAAGAATTCCAAACATGTTACCGGTTTTTGCGGTCCATGGAACCTGTACCAATANCTTATCGTCAAATCCCATTCACTAAGAATTCCAAACATGTTACCGGTTTTTGCGGTCCATGGAACCTGTACCAATACACTGTTGTGCCATTTGGTCTCGCTACAGGAACCCGGGATCTAACTCGTCTACTCGATCAGAATAACAATCCAACCAAGGCCAGATAAAGATGTAGTGTAGTGTAGTGTAGTGTAGTGCAATGCAGTGTAGTGTAGTGNATAACAATCCAACCAAGGCCAGATAAAGATGTAGTGTAGTGTAGTGTAGTGTAGTGCAATGCAGTGTAGTGTAGTGCAGTGCAATGTAGTGCAATGCAGTGTAGTGCAGTGTAGTGCAGTGTAGTGTAGTGCAGTGTNGTGTAGTGCAGTGCAATGTAGTGCAATGCAGTGTAGTGCAGTGTAGTGCAGTGTAGTGTAGTGCAGTGTAGAGGAGAGGAGAGGAGAGGAGAGGAGAGATTTGGGCGGCTCGTAACATCTAAGTCTTCAGAAAGAGGTGAGTATGGAGCAGCGCCGGAATGCAAGGACGGGGAAAACGGGAGATCGTCCGGCACGATTCCAACATGTGAAAATCCGGGAGCGTACCGCCGGTAATCGAACTTTGTTCACCTATGTAAGAGGCGAGTAGTCTGACCACTACTCCACCGCGGCCCTATGCGTAATGAATTTCCCAACTTTGTATTGTAGTAGTACTGTATTTAGAACCCGCTATATAGTAAGTTTTCCATGTCACGTTGCAGTTTGGAAGTCTGCTGAAAATTTTGACAGTGTAGTCGATTTGAAATTACAAGATCCAGTAATGAGTATTTATACATGTTACAGACTTCAGCCTTCGATTCCTTCAACCTCCGCCTTCGCCGAGTTCCCCACTCAAGTCGAGAATCTTCATTATCCCTCGTCTTCGTCTTCTCTCGCAGCTGAAAAACTTGTTACAATGCGTCCATTCCTGTTTTTCCTTTTCACTTCCTCCACCTTCTCATTTCGCCGTCTCATTTGTTGATGGGCGTATCGAGGGCGCGGAGACTCTCGCCTTGCTGCCGGAAACGGCCGGCGATGG
>NQII01002640.1:91799-146284 GCA_002778355.1 Clitarchus hookeri | reverse complement strand
GGGGGGGGGAGCAGCAAACCAGAGCACGGTCAGTTTTTAATTGAGTGCTAGCTGACCCCGCGATGACGTCGGATGACTCACACAGCCCTCGAGGCGAGGAAACGTAACGATAGAAGGCAGAGGGGGGGATACAGACTGGTCGGCCTACAACGCGAATCCGGGTAAGGCCGGAATTACGATGAATTCACGTTTCACGTAACACGTAGCCAGCAATACGTTCACGTAAGCCGGTTACACCTTGACTAATGCGTTCTAAAGAGATATATTACGATCACTTCACGCAACGTCCACGTGATGGAAGAGCTTGTCAGTGTGTGGCTTTTGCGTGATACGTGGCTCTGCACCACGTAATCTCGCTGGCCAATCACAATTGGGACGTGGTTATGTTATCTTTGCTTTTCATTTTTCTTCCCTCGCGATGTAGTCTTCATTTACCGCCTACACAACTTTCTTCCGTAAATGAGGACGAAAGTGTAATGAAAGCTACGCTAAAATTATTTATTTCTTTATCTGTAAAAATTTTGGGAGCTTTGCATTGCCGCAGTTTATTAATTATGTTTTTCAGAGATGTAAAAATGCATGCATGAAACACAGAATGTCTACTGTTAAGTGTACAATTTTTAGTAAGCATATTTCATTAAATAAAATGTTAATTTTCTCTGCAGATCAAAGTTTATGACATACCATTTATTCCACGTATACGATAAACGTGTCTACATCTCCTTGAGACACTTCGTCTTTTGAGGTTATGACGATGTCCTGGTTGTTTTCAAAGTTTGTAAAAATCACGAATGCCGTACTTTCGAAACCTGTTCTTGCCACATCAATATTAAAACGCAAATACGCCTGTATACCAAGAATTTTGAGAGTTTTTAATTGGAAAAGCAACAAAACTTATCCCCGATTTTTTTTTCATTCAGTACACAAAGGTTACGTACTTACGTCAAGTATTATAATATACTACCCAAATGACGTGTTACGTACACATGAAAGTGTAACGCGATGCATGTCACGTGTATCGTGAAGGCATCGTAATCCCGGGACACATCGCGACGTGCTTGCGTAGATCGACGTAGGCCAGCGCAGTGCAGGAAAATGCAAACAATAGTTCTACGTTGCCGACACACCGGTTGGCTTAATCGGTAAGTCACCGACCTCCCACTTCTAAGGTCCCCGCCTCGAAATCCATGCCCCAACGGGGCGGGAACTCTTCAGACGAATGGTATCTCATATGGGGAGTGTGGCGGACAGCNGTAGATCGACGTAGGCCAGCGCAGTGCAGGAAAATGCAAACAATAGTTCTACGTTGCCGACACACCGGTTGGCTTAGTCGGTAAGTCACCGACCTCCCACTTCTAAGGTCCCCGGCTCGAAATCCATGCCCCAACGGGGCGGGAACTCTTCAGACGAATGGTATCTCATATGGGGAGTGTGGCGGACAGCNCCTCGAAATCCATGCCCCAACGGGGCGGGAACTCTTCAGACGAATGGTATCTCATATGGGGAGTGTGGCGGACAGCCATGGTGTGGGGGTTTTCTCGGGGCTCTCCCGTTTCCTCCCCCATCCTTCGTAATCATTCCACTCCGTTTCCACCACCAAACTCGTATCATCCCAACCATTCTTCGGGATGGCCGGAGAAACAGGTAGGGCGGCCGGCCGATTAGTAACCCCCCCCCACCCAAGTCACTGCCTTAGGCGGGAATCACGTGCGAATTTTCCATTTCAGTGCGTCGTAGGCTCTCAACGTAAGTTTCTTGCACCTAGTCTGGTGTTGAAAACCTGTCCATTGGCTTTGTGTGAAAACAAAGTGGTGTAAGATTTAAGGACGCCGCCTGCCTGCAGTTTTTGCGCGCGTCCAACGCCACGAAACGCGTGAGCTCTAAGGTCGACTCTTCCTCGCTCACCTCTTGCCTGATCACCTCTACGTGCGAAGCAGCTAAAAAAGATTTCGAAAACACTTCTTTTGGCCACTTTATGTCGGTAAANGCCTGATCACCTCTACGTGCGAAGCAGCTAAAAAAGATTTCGAAAACACTTCTTTTGGCCACTTTATGTCGGTAAATATAATCCATGGGGTTGAAGCGAGAACTTAACTTGAAGCTTGTCTTGCGGTGCGAAACGTTTCTTAAGGCGGTCACATGCATGGAACTTGAACCGCGTTGTAGAATTTTTGCAAAACTATTAAACTGCGTTTAATGTGCTTACCTTCGAAAAGAAAACGTTCCCCAGGCGTGAACGGAGTGGTACTTTCAGGACATCGTGTACTTTACATTGTTGGAAACTGCTTTTACAGACTGTTGTATCTCATGGAAGACTACCTGGAAACGAATCAAACTACGATAGTAGCCTGTGCTGAACTTTGCTACAAGATGATAGGCTCGCCGCCTAGAGTCTCATACGTATAAGCAGCAGGACGAGAACAATGCCTAGCACGTAAAGGCGATGGTGCACTGTGTGCGCGTGGCAGTCTAGTCCTTATTGTTCCCTTGCCTCTGGGTCTCAAACGCGAAAATAACTCCAGGTACGCGACCGATATGAATTTTTTTTTTTGTGTTCAGACACCAGTACAGAATATCGTACTGTTTTTTTAATCAAGTGTTTTCCCCCAAACTTCTGGAACATACTTCATGCGCCGACCAGGCAGAGTCCTTAAGGCTCNGCCTGATCACCTCTACGTGCGAAGCAGCTAAAAAAGATTTCGAAAACACTTCTTTTGGCCACTTTATGTCGGTAAAAATAATCCATGGGGTTGAAGCGAGAACTTAACTTGAAGCTTGTCTTGCGGTGCGAAACGTTTCTTAAGGCGGTCGCATGCATGGAACTTGAACCGCGTTGTAGAATTTTTGCAAAACTATTAAACTGCGTTCAATGTGCTTACCTTCGAAAAGAAACCGTTCCCCAGGCGTGAACGGAGTGGTACTATCAGGACATCGTGTACTTTACATTGTTGGAAACTGCTTTTACAGACTGTTGTATCTCATGGAAGACTACCTGGAAACGAATCAAACTACGATAGTAGCCTGTGCTGAACTTTGCTACAAGATGATAGGCTCGCCGCCTAGAGTCTCATGCGTATAAGCAGCAGGACGAGAACAATGCCTAGCACGTAAAGGCGATGGTGCACTGTGTGCGCGTGGCAGTCTCGTCCTTATTGTTCCCTTGCCTCTGGGTCTCAAACGCGAAAATAACTCCAGGTACGCGACCGATATGAATTATTTTTTTTGTGTTCAGACACCAGTACAGAATATCGTACTGTTTTTTAATCAAGTGTTTTCCCCCAAACTTCTGGAACATACTTCATGCGCCGACCAGGCAGAGTCCTTAAGGCTCNGTTTTTTAATCAAGTGTTTTCCCCCAAACTTCTGGAACATACTTCATGCGCCGACCAGGCAGAGTCCTTAAGGCTCCCCGCCTACCAAGAGTTCGAGGCCCGAGAAACGCGGGGACGATAAGGGCGACACTGCCACGCGCATCATTTGCGTCTTCGCCGCTAAGCGCGAGGCTCTCAGCTGACACACGGCGTACTAGTCGCACTGCGTGTATCTATGCGACTTTCAGATGTGACCCTATTATTTTATTGTAGGAATGTTCGATGCAGTTTGCATCTGACGTGTAGGTATATTTTCAGATCCAACACTTTCAAAAAGCCGTTTTTAGCATTTTTGGAGTGCTCTGAAATGGTAATTCCAATGTGCATGGCGTCTTGTAAGCATTCAACAGCCTTCGTCTGATGTATGTGTTCGTTTCTTAGATCAGCAGTTGGACGCAAGTTTAATAGTTTCTGAGAAACACGAGTATTTCAAACACTCTGCAGCGCCAGGCAGCCGGGAGACTTAACTTACTTGCTTTAGCTATACAACGCACTACTTCAAATTTGTCACTAGTAAAACGACAGTATTTTTCGAATCTTGCATTTCATAATTCACGTTTTTGGACAAACTTCTCGGGAGCAGCTATCTTTTCCATATGTATATTCACTACGCCAAAATGCTTTTCTTCTTGCGCAGAAATCGCAAAGAAGATTTAAATTTTCCATTTCGACGTGAGAATGTGATTGAGAACGTGTGTTCTCGTGGCAACTGCGTCCACACTGATTGCGAATACTGTGCTTCANATGTGATTGAGAACGTGTGTTCTCGTGGCAACTGCGTCCACACTGATTGCGAATACTGTGCTTCAATGTGCGCGTACGTTCGTGTAGAGTATGCCTGCGCTAATCTGCTCTACACGGTGTAGATCCTGCTCTACACGACGTGAGAATGTGATTGAGAACGTGTGTTCTCGTGGCAACTGCGTCCACACTGATTGCGAATACTGTGCTTCAATGTGCGCGTAAGTTCGTGTAGAGTATGCCTGCGCTAATCTGCTCTACACGATGTATATCCTGCTCTACGCGACGTAGATCCCTGCTCTGCACGACGTAGATCCCTGCTCTACACGACGTAGATCCCTGCTCTGCACGACGTAGATCCCTGCTTTGCACGACGTAGATCCCTGATCCACACGACGTAGATCTCTGCTCTGCACGACGTAGATCCCTGCTCTGCACGACGTAGATCCCTGCTATACACGACGTAGATCCCTGCTCTGCACGACGTAGATCCCTGCTCTGCACGACGTAGATCCCTGCTCTGCACGACGNTTCGCTTTGTTATGAGTATATCAGATAGAACTCTTCGTTTAAGTAGCGTTTCATGAGCAGGTCTGTACGTCACAAAAACTGACTGCCTTTCTTGCCAAAGCTTGCATTATGTAAGTTATAAAGCTGTTTGTACGCCCAAGACTTGCTGTAGGCAAGATCATTCCTGCAGTGATTTTCATCTGCCCAGTGCTCAGCACGGGAAGGAAATATTTCGCACCTGAAAGATCTCCGACCCGACCAGGAATCGGACCCGATTTTGGCCATCAGCTACGCGTTCCGCCCATTGGATCAAACGGCAGACTTCCACACGACATACCAACATGATCCAAGTACAGAATGTTTCATAATTGCTAGGACAAACCCCGCCTGTGCGTATTCTTCACGAAAAAAATAAGGCGAAAACCTACGTACCACTCATGGTCTAAAATTGTTCCTTATGGCGGTACACTTCCTTGAATATGGAGCTTAAAGACGAGGTTATCTAACGTTATACAAATAGCATTTACCTACAATGGGGCAATGAGCTTCTGGATGCTGTGTAAACCCACAAATACCTGTGACCAAGGTAATGTCTGTCTCTGTTAAAGAACTTCTTCAAGAAAAATATATTTATTTTTTACGAGTACGCAAGCGGGGGTTTTCCGTGCAAATACTAGACATTCTGCATAATAGTTAGTAGAGCGAGGTGCAACAACGAAGGTGTTCCATCGCAACTATATTCTGAAATATAATAACGTTTTTATGCACTAATACAGCAACATAGTCACAATACCATTCTGGAGCTCGAGGATCTAGTTCCAACTACCTGCATGGACAGAGAACGCAATGTTGGTCTTCAAAGTCAACGTTGAGGCGGTCGCCTAGTGACGGGTTTGTTTGTGCGAGTAAAACGAGAATCAAAGAAGCGTTACGGACGACGCCCAGTCGCGTATTTTAAAAATTTGCGATGCTTTTTGTACTCAAGTCGACTCGACACTTGTTCGTTGTCACAGCCAACGAGACGTAGACTCTATGTGCGGCTACAGTTATGTGAACCAGTTATGACACAGGCCAGTAAGACGGTTTGCGAATCATTAACCCACAGGGATAATGATTGGTCATTAAGCTTCTCAATGTGCAGTAAAGACCATACATTACCCGTACGTGCGTAATGTACACAATTGTGTACACTTGGTCTGAGTGGGTTGAAGCGGCACAGCCTCTATGCGCAAAACGCACAATTGGCGTGCGTCGTGTGACTCGCCTCAACGTGACTTTAAAGTCTGGTACAGACGGACATATTTTGTGAACTAGGAGGTGGACAGCCTGTTGTATTCAAGTCCCAAGTACATACTGTACACACAGTAGTGGTACTCGAATGTTGCAGAACGCCAGTCACTCATTTACACCACAACACACANTCCCAAGTACATACTGTACACACAGTAGTGGTACTTGGATGTTGCAGAA
Organism: Clitarchus hookeri; assembly: GCA_002778355.1. Lineage (NCBI taxonomy): Eukaryota > Metazoa > Arthropoda > Insecta > Phasmatodea > Phasmatidae > Clitarchus > Clitarchus hookeri. Next base: position 140,192 of record NQII01002640.1, on the reverse strand, counting down.
CGCCAGTCACTCATTTACACCACAACACACAAACATTTATCAAACCTAACAACTCTCTAATACAGAATTAAAATCTGTTTTATACTCTCAAATTAACAATTTCAGCCTAAATAAATGTACGGGAAATACATAAATGTGGAAAACGCAAATGTAAATAAACTNAGATCTCTTCTCTGCACGACGCAGATCTCTGCTCTGCACGACGTAGATCTCTGCTCTGCACGACGTAGATCCCTGCATTGCACGACGTAGATCCCTGCTATACACGACGTAGATCCATGCTATACGCGACGCAGATCCTGCTCTACACGACGTAGATCCCTGCTCTAGACGACATATATCCTGCTCTACACGACGTATGTCTTGCTCTACACGACGTAGATCCTGCTTTACACGACGTAGATCCTGCATACCGATGTGCGTCCGCCCTAAGACCTCGTATACACGGGCGTGTTGCCCAACTAGATTTAAGCTGAGGGAGGACGACAAGATAGTCTTTGGACATCAGTCAGTTCGGGTTCCTCGAGTGTCAAAGGTGCTAATATCAGTTTGTGTGTGTGTGTGTGTGTGCTACCGACAGTTGTCCGTAATCAATAATTTTACTAAAATGAGTGCGTGGACACACAACAAAATGAAACACTTTGAATTTCATTTTCGATCGAGTCTGCGGTATATAACAAAAGACGATTTGAATGAAATTTCTGCCGTATAGTTCATTACAAAATAGAGCACACGTGAAAGCTACTTCTTCTTCTGCCAACATATCAACAGAACTGCAGTCTGCAAGGGTTGCTTTAGCTTTAAGGTACTGTGGCGGAGTATTTTCTTTTAATATGTATCACTGCACCCACGACTTACCTTAAAGTTGGCGACGCCCGTTAAAACATGACACCCGAGTAGTGTGCGTCGTTAAGCGACGGTACCAANCGACTTACCTTAAAGTTGGCGACGCCCGTTAAAACATGACACCCGAGTAGTGTGCGTCGTTAAGCGACGGTACCAAGCAGCGTAATGCCCAGGGCTCAGACCATTCCACAAAACTAAAGTACAGAAGTATCGAATACGCATGCGCTTGGAATGGGGAGGGGTAAGGCATAGAGGTTGAAGGAAAGAACGGGACAAACGACGACTGACGAGAATCATTAAACGTGACAGACGTGCAACCCTTTCTCAAATTGGCGCAGATTGGATTTGTGGACTGCCCTGCAGGATTAATGGTGTGAATTACCTCCTGCATACCTTCAGACATTAGTCGAGTCCATGCCACGTCGTCTTGCAGCACTTCTTCGTGTTCGGCTGGAAGGCTACACGATATTAAGCAGGTGTACCAGTTTTTTTGGCTCTTCAGTGTATAATGTAACAAAATAAGCTGAAACGCGCATATGTTCCGATCTATCCTCAAATGTTAATTTATGGCCTCTACTAACACTAATAAAAAGATGTATACAATTGAATGTATAGAATACATTGTTTAATCTCTGATCACATGTTTTGTGGCCTCTGGCTTATAACACCTTGGAATTTTTTCAGATACCACTTTTTTTTTTTTTTTTTTTCCCCAATTATTAAAATGCACATATGAGTTTATGCATACACGTCTAAAATGCTCCAGAATTATTTCCACGAATAATGGTTTTGGTCATTTCGCTTTTTTATGAGTATATCAGATAGAACTCTTCGTTTAAGTAGCGTTTCATAAGCAGGTCTGTACGTCACAAAAACTGACTGCCTTTCTTGCCAAAGCTTGCATTATGTAAGTTATAAAGCTGTTTGTACGCCCAAGACTTGCTGTAGGCAAGATCATTCCTGCAGTGATTTTCATCTGCCCAGTGCTCAGCACGGGAAGGAAATATTGCGCACCTGAAAGATCTCCGACCCGACCAGGAATCGGACCCGATTTTGGCCATCAGCTACGCGTTCCGCCCATTGGATCAAACGGCAGACTTCCACACGACATACCAACATGATCCAAGTACAGAATGTTTCATAATTGCTAGGACAAACCCCGCCTGCGTATTCTTCACGAAAAAAATAAGGCGAAAACCTACGTACCACTCATGGTCTAAAATTGTTCCTTATGGCGGTACACTTCCTTGAATATGGAGCTTAAAGACGAGGTTATCTAACGTTATACAAATAGCATTTACCTACAATGGGGCAATGAGCTTCTGGATGCTGTGTAAACCCACAAATACCTGTGACCAAGGTAATGTCTGTCTCTGTTAAAGAACTTCTTCAAGAAAAATATATTTATTTTTTACGAGTACGCAAGCGGGGGTTTTCCGTGCAAATACTAGACATTCTGCATAATAGTTAGTAGAGCGAGGTGCAACAACGAAGGTGTTCCATCGCAACTATATTCTGAAATATAATAACGTTTTTATGCACTAATACAGCAACATAGTCACAATACCATTCTGGAGCTCGAGGATCTAGTTCCAACTACCTGCATGGACAGAGAACGCAATGTTGGTCTTCAAAGTCAACGTTGAGGCGGTCGCCTAGTGAGGGGTTTGTTTGTGCGAGTAAAACGAGAATCAAAGAAGCGTTACGGACGACGCCCAGTCGCGTATTTTAAAAATTTGCGATGCTTTTTGTACTCAAGTCGACTCGACACTTGTTCGTTGTCACAGCCAACGAGACGTAGACTCTATGTGCGGCTACAGTTATGTGAACCAGTTATGACACAGGCCAGTAAGACGGTTTGCGAATCATTAACCCACAGGGATAATGATTGGTCATTAAGCTTCTCAATGTGCAGTAAAGACCATACATTACCCGTACGTGCGTAATGTACACAATTGTGTACACTTGGTCTGAGTGGGTTGAAGCGGCACAGCCTCTATGCGCAAAACGCACAATTGGCGTGCGTCGTGTGACTCGCCTCAACGTGACTTTAAAGTCTGGTACAGACGGACATATTTTGTGAACTAGGAGGTGGACAGCCTGTTGTATTCAAGTCCCAAGTACATACTGTACACACAGTAGTGGTACTTGGATGTTGCAGAACGCCAGTCACTCATTTACACCACAACACACAAACATTTATCAAACCTAACAACTCTCTAATACAGAATTAAAATCTGTTTTATACTCTCAAATTAACAATTTCAGCCTAAATAAATGTACGGGAAATACATAAATGTGGAAAACGCAAATGTAAATAAACTACTTGCACAAGAAGGTGAACGAAAAATAGAACAGTCTCTAAATGATTCTAGCTAGCACGCAAGCCGTTGCATGCAAGCCGATTGCAAACAAGCTAGCCAGTCACAAGATGCAAGTTGACTTGAACAAGAAAGGTGTACGCCTTGTTGTAGAAGAAAGTGAACCGTGTGTAACAGGCTTTAGAAAGGCGAACACCTTATTGTAGAAGAAAGTGAACCGTGTGTAACAGGCTTTAGAAAGGTGTACGCCTTGCTGTAGAAGAAAGTGAACCGTGTTTAAGAGGCTTTAGAAAGCTGTACACCTTGTTGTAGAAGAAAGTGAACCGTGTGTAACAGGCTTTAGAAAGCTGTACACCTTGTTGTAAAAGAAAGTGAACCGTGTGTAACAGGCTTTAAAAAGGTGTACACCTTGTTGTAAAAGAAAGTGAACCGTGTGTAAGAGGCTTTAGAGAGGTGTACACCTTGTTGTAGAAGAAAGTGAACCGTGTGTAACAGGGTTTAGAAAGGTGTACGCCTTGCTGTAGAAGAAAGTGAACCGTGTGTAAGAGGCTTTAGAACATTGTTGAACGCTCNGTTTAGAAAGGTGTACGCCTTGCTGTAGAAGAAAGTGAACCGTGTGTAAGAGGCTTTAGAACATTGTTGAACGCTCAGAAGGCGTTGCAATGAGAGGAGTATCCCCGGAAAGGGCCTTCGCTACGGCACCTCCACCACAAACGAAGCGCACGTGGAAGCGAGCTAGGATGTGTCGGGGGGAAATTGGAGTTTGTTTTCACAAAGGAGGAGAGAGACACGGGCTGTGGCGGGGACACAAAAGGCCGCGGCGAGATTCGGCCGGCAAACGGGGTGTAATCGAAAGTCCCGATCGGGACAGACGGCAGAATAATTAGTTGCCCCGGCGTGCGGCCTGGTGGTCAGGTCTTCCACCATCTGCGTTACGCTGCGCGGCGACGTGGACAGTCGGGTCACGCTCAACTTGACGCCCCACCGTTCCTGTATGGCGTGCGCGTCGTCAACTTGGCGGTCGTTCGTCAGGGCGGAGAGTCCACAAGCCTGGCGAAGCGGCTGCTTCAACATTCGACTTGATTTTAGTGAAGTAGTGATTTAATAGCAAATATAATAATTTAAACGTACTACTTAAAGTAGTAAAAAAAAAACTATTTTAATTAGAAATTAGATATTTTAAGAAATGTAATGCATTTCTTATTTTTCTTCTTTCCTTCTTTAATCATATTGGCTGATGGCTTGTATCGTCGAAGTCGTCAGAATTGGCGACTGAAAATTACAGCTCGGTTTTCTCAATCGGTAGAAACATGAAACGTAAAAGGTGCCAAATAATAACAAAATAAAGTAAAGTCTGGGTTTAGTTACTGTACTTGTATTTAATATTCAAATGAAACAGTTCACATACAATCTTCAGGTATGCAGAGTCACGAACAGTCAGTTTCACCAGACAAACAAGCTAAGAGCAGCACCATAGTAGTTTATGTATTAATCACGCCATTTAAAATTTGTATCGCAAGATGAAATTACGAAGGCAGGAGGGACGTCAGTTCCCTCCTGGCACCCTAGCGACCTCCCACACCGGCGGAAATAATTTAGTAGAATATAATTGTAGGCCGAAAATAATTGAAGAAAATGAATAAAGATTTATAGGTCACGGGTGCTTGCCGGTGTGGGCGATATTTGCCATGCTCGATGCGTCTTACTCGAGTACTGGTCCTATTCCGTTAGCGGGCGGTAGGCACATGGAGTTTTTGTCGCCCCTTGCCTACCCTCACTCATTGCCCCAGGGTGCCAAAAACGTGACCAAATAAGGGCATTGCGTGGGCCGGAACCCCTTCGAAAGCCTGTGTGACCCCGTCGCAACCAGTCCCCACGCCATGCCAAACTGCGTCGTAGTAAAAAATAAACAAACATCAAGAACCTTCTAGGAAGAAAAAAATGTCTACTGAGGTTGGAAAAGCATCTATCTACAAATGCTGACGAGAACAAAAAACTAAGGTTTCTGAAAAGGCAAACGTATTACCGAGAAACATACTACCATGGCAGTAACTTCGAATCCTGATAAAATATTACGAAGTCCCGCAAAAGTAAAAGAAAATTAATCATATATCACGATAATTATTATAACTGCATCATTACAGGCTTTGCGCGCACTACACAAAATAAAATATCGCAATTTCCTACACGGCACGTAAGGCGATGGCCATGAACGGCATGAACCATTTCGTAAGAACACCTTATCTCATTTTGGTAGGTGCACTTTCATTATGTACACGTTGTTAATCGTAAACCGAATTTAAAGTGGGCCCTCCTGAGAGCTTGATGGGCAGCAGTAGAGATCGTGTTTAACTGAACTTGTAGGTTTACATTTCGAATTTTTTTAAATATCAGAATGTAATTTTTTTTAACAGTTCGTTTGATAAGTCATTTTTTCCGTAAAATTAACAATAACGAATTATTTTTATAGGTTTTTCACAATTTTTTCAAATACTGTTTTGTATTCTCTACGGTGCCTTAGAGGCACCGTTAGTTGCAGCGTGGTTGCCACTTCCTCTAGATACCCTGATGGGCGGTAACCTCAACAGACTTCGCACAGTTGTTGACATCATGTTATACTGTCTCACTACATTACAATTTATACTTAATAGGACCATATCCAGTTACAAAAATGTTTCTCAATTTAACATTCTCCATAACTCTGCGTAATTTACGGACACGCTGCCATTTCAATAGCAGGGATTTCCGCAGATTCACATAATCTCTTAGAAAATTTACCAGGTATTTTTTTGTACTTCCGTATTTAAAAAAGAGATAACCAAAAAAAAAGTTAATTTTCCTTATGTGGGTGTTCAATTGTGAATATAACTTAAATTCAGAAAGAGTTAAAATATTTAATACAGAATAGAGATTTGAACCCGAATCAAAAAGCTTCAGAATCCTCAACTCTTACTACTCATCTAAGATATTTCTGTAACATTGGATCGTGTAATGTTGGTATTATCTGTTGAGTCACATTAGTAACTACTTTACAGTAATTATTGTGTGTTTTGAGTGTTGCCAACGGCTACAGGCGACTAATGTTACTCGTTGATGTTTGCAATAATAGGTTTCAGTAGCGTGGATACCATAACTGCCGCAGGAAATGAAAGTTTTCCCTGGTTACAGTGGCAAAGAAGGCTTGATGTAAACTCGCAACTGTTTGTTATCGAAACCCAAAGCTGTAGGAAATATGGACACGTTGCGTATTTTATATTTACGGATCTCAACCTCCGTTTCTTTTGTCATTACAAATCGCGTTCCGTAGAAACTCTCCGTAAATGTACGGAAATTTCAAACAGTGTATGTATTGCTACGAGAAACTTATGGAACAGTACTGGGGTTCCATATGCACTTCTGCACCCACCTTACAAATCATTCCTCTTAGTGTTTCAAGCGCCCATTTTAATAACGATTATCCTTTCCCATCCTCCGTTCCGGTAGAATACATTTTTACTTCATACATTGCGTGCAATTTTGCAATTATTTTCTGTCGGGGGGTTTTTACGGTGTCTGTGCCCCCCCCCCACCCAACATTGCTGTAGTTGAGGTTTAGTTATCACGGGATGTAACGACGACCCTAATCGCGGACATGTTTGCCCAATCCCGTTAACGCCGCGATGCATGTGCCCTGCAGTAATGATATGTCCTGTGTGCCTAGACGTATGGGGCTCTGACCTGAGCCGCGCTTAGCCGCATTGCCTACCCAAGATCTCAGACTTCCCTCTTAGGAAGAAAACAGACTTGAGCGGTTGCAGAGTAGCCTTGGTGGGTGGCTCAGCGCCATTCCAGCTGCACTGCTCCGAGAGTCGCTGTCCGCCACAGCGCGTTGCTTACGCACAAGAAACGTTACACGTGCATACACACGTACGAGTTTCTCGAGTTCTCTCTTAAGTACACTCGCTTAAAAAAAAATTACGCCATTTCAAACAATTATATTCAATAAAAAAAAGTATTACAGTATTACAAAATACGGAGTAAGTCCTCGAGTTTCACTCATCGCCTGCTGAACGAATAATATTAAGATAAATAGCTAGACGCATTCCAAACACGTCTAATGCTCGGTTGCACCGTTGAGGATCAAATACCGTTTTGATCCTGGTTCAGCACATTTGGCTGTTGCACCATTGTGTTCGGCGCGCCAAATCACGCCTTGAACCGTGCATTTTGGCGGTTCAGGAGGATGATCTCAGATCAAGTAAATATGAGCATTTTATTTAAAAATGTCAAAGTTATATTGAAAAGCATTTTTAAAATGGCATAAACATTCAAATATTTCGTATTTAAGCTTTGTTCCGCACATAAAAATACATCTTAAGTGTTTATAAAGTGAATAGAGAAAAATTAAAGTCCGTGTTAAATATAGGTTATGTGAAGATAAAAGCACAATTAAATATATTTATTTACTAGAAATAAAATTTGTAATATTTATATTGTTCAAAAATGGATTCGGTTGTTTTTTACTACTGTAAAATTTAAACTGAGACCTTTTAAAAGTCTCAAGATACAATGCATTTATTCAATTAAAGTTGGTATTTATGTTGGGTAAAGAGAATTAAATTCATGCTTATCCCTTCGAGAAAACAAAACGGAAAACTGGAAAGCCACACAGAATATCAGAAACTCTCCTAATTTACCGCACGAGATAAATCTCACGTCGAATTTTTTGCTCACGAAAGAGCAGCCGTAGCCGACAAATGTAGTTTGAAAATACGCCAACAGATAGCGGCAAGTAAAATTTTTTTTTTTGTGAATTCAAAACAACATTATACACACTTGAAGGTCATTCAGTAAAATTCGTACAACAAATATTTTACTTAAAACAAATAAAACATAGCACCAACGAAAAATGTGTGTGCAAAGTGTGTTTCCAATCATACAAAACAACTGAAACGATAATTGTGCAGTGCATTCAACTAAATTATATAGTAAAAAATGCTAGTCTTAAGAAATAATGTCCACAGAAACATATAAATTGTCTCCGAACTTTAAATAAACAGTTGCATCATAACGTCACGACATGAGAGCCAATCACAAACAGCGTTTCATCTCAATCCTAGTTCCGAACCGAGATCAGGAGATCTACGATCGGAACTCAGCAGTTCGTGTTGGTACAACACTCATACGTTGCAACTCGGATCCAACTGAAGATCTTGTTTGAACCAAAATCTTAGGATCTTGGTTCAGGGCTGTTAATGGTGCAGCCGGGCATAACAGTCTTCTCCGTGTCAACACGGTTTCATATGAAACTTGAGAACACACATGAAATTGCACAGCATGAGCAAGATGCACCCATGTATTCTATGCGGTCTATCTTGCAAATATATACACAGTCGAATCACATTATTACGACCAGCTGCTAGTATCCAGAGTAACCGCCCTGCGCAGCACGGACAGCNTTGCAACTCGGATCCAACTGAAGATCTTGTTTGAACCAAAATCTTAGGATCTTGGTTCAGGGCTGTTAATGGTGCAACCGGGCATAACAGTCTTCTCCGTGTCAACACGGTTTCATATGAAACTTGAGAACACACATGAAATTGCACAGCATGAGCAAGATGCACCCATGTATTCTATGCGGTCTATCTTGCAAAGATATACACAGTCGAATCACATTATTACGACCAGCTGCTAGTATCCAGAGTAACCGCCCTGCGCAGCACGGACAGCAGCTAGACGAGCTGGCAGTGACTCAGTCAGGTGCTGATAGTCTCCACGGGTATCTGGAGCCATGTTGTCTGCAGTGCGTCCCACATAGGGACGATCGAGGTGGTCCCACAGATGTTCAATTGAATTGAGATTGCGGCTGTTTGAGGGCCAGGGAAGAACTTTGAAGTCTTGATTGTGCTCTTCCAGCTATGCGCGGACACTTCTAGCCGTGTGGCAAGGCACATTATTGTGCTGAGGAAAGACAATCATCATGTACGGGTGAACGTGATCGCCGAGGATTGATTCATAACCAAATAGATTAACAGCGGACACACTGGCATCCATCCGTTCTATGCAGCTGAAAACGTGACTCGTCAGAGAAGGTCCAGTTGTTTTCGTCGATGCACCTGTGTTAGCATGGGTGCAGTCACCCTCAGTCCACTCCGGAGCACAATTTGCAGAAGGGTTCGCTGAACTGTTTCGGTAGACACGTGTCTAAATGCTCCCTGGTTCATTTGGAGGGTGCGCTGTTCCACTGTAGCCTGTCGATTGGCCTTCACACATCATTGTAGTAGACGATCACCCCTGACATCAATGGCGAGTGGAGCTCTGCAGTTTCCACGATNTTGGCCTTCACACATCATTGTAGTAGACGATCACCCCTGACATCAATGGCGAGTGGAGCTCTGCAGTTTCCACGATGGTTATTCCCAATGGTGCCATTCATCCACTTACAATACACCTTTACCACAGAGGCACGTGAACAGTTCACAAACGTCGCTGTTTCCGAAATGTTGTCCCTCTTGACATGGAAGTCGATGATCATCCTTTTTCGCAACTTGGTTAAATCGCTTCCCTTACCCATGCCGGCAGTTTGGGCGTTTAATTTCCGAACATTCTGCATTCATATTTTCGATAGGGAAAGCAGTTAAATCGAGGCACGTGGCCCATAAATGAGCTCGCACGTTCAAAGCCACAAGGATCGCGACTCGAATACCAACAAGGCCATGGATGTCTGTGCCTTTATTAGATGCGGGCTTGGACTAATTCAGTGTGTAAGCCGCCCGCAGATCGGCATCAAAGCAGGGACGTTAGTAAGCACGGTACTTAACATCGTAAGTATTGAAGTGTGTAACTAAGCCAGTCTGTCTGTATGTACGTTCCTTATACAATTCTATGCCGTTCGACGAATCTTCGCTATTCAGTACCCAACTTAAAATTCTGTGTAGATCAAAATGGGCTCCGAAGCTATTGAGCCCGAGAGCCTTAAAACCTCTCAAACGGGTTCGTACATCTCAATTCTCCACCGTTCGACATATCTGGACCAAATTTGGCAGGGATTCGTTTTAGAACCCAACTTCAAATATTAGGCCAAAATGGACTCCAGCCCCTTTTTGGGTCGGAAACCGTTAAAACTGGTTCGTGAATCTCCGGACCTTTATTAGGTCCGAAATTTCTATGACGGGGTCATGTATCTCTTATTTTCTTATTATACCCGAGAAACGCCGGGCAAGCTATGCTAGTATTGTATATTTACAACACATTTATAATAAATTTTACGTCTACAACTGTTTGTTAAAAANCGGGCAAGCTATGCTAGTATTGTATATTTACAACACATTTATAATAAATTTTACGTCTACAACTGTTTGTTAAAAAACAATATTAGTTCCACGCAATCCATACCAAGGTTTTGTGACATTTACTCCATTTTACTTGTAGTGTTATAGAAATATCTTTGACAACTAAGTTTTCAATTGTTTATTCTACAAGACAAAATGAGAACGCTAAGGCCGGGCGGAGACCTCTCCGATGTGACTCCGGCAAGCTGCTGCTGCTGAAGCATTCAACACCTCCACACAAGTGTGCACCAAAGTATGTGAGACGCCTTTTGCATCAACGCTCTTAAGGCCTGTGGTGTATATATATTACGTTTACATCAGGGGCAGCGGTGGTGTAGTGTCCCAGGGCGCTCGCCTCCCACCACAACGATCCGGGTTCGATCTCCGGCGGGTTCACTCCCGGATTTTCGCATGTGGGAATCGTGCTGGACCATGCTGCTTGCCGGCGGGTTTTCTCGGGGTACTCCCGTTTCCCCGCCCTTGCATTCCAGCGCCGCTCCATTCTAGGGTCTCATTTCTGTCATGCTCGGGGATGACGGTCACCTACGGGTCCCAACTGGAAATACCGTCACTCGGAGAGTGTTGCCTTGCCCTGGGTGCACTCCCCACACGCCATTATTATACGTTTACATCAGAGCGATGTATTTATTAAGGGTACTGCCTACCGACTGCCAGGCGAAATGTAAATAGGAAACACTATTTTAAGGAAATTTTGCCTTAGTGCTTTAATTTAAAAGATAGGCGTTTCAAACAAAATGTATTCATGACTTTTCTAGGAGAAGTTCACTACAGCGGATATGTTTCCGTAACATGCGTAACCTGTTTGCAAGGAATTTTTTAAATTTATGTTTTACAAAAAAAAGTTTATATACCCAGCCTATCTGTATTTAAAATTAACGCACTGAGGCCAAATTTCCTTAACGTGGGATTCCCCATTTAAATTTCGTAGCTGCCAGCCGGTAGGCAGCCTTTAAGGAAGTGAGGAGGGGAACGGGAAAATTCCACCCTTGGCCCAGCATCGATAAAATGTTTCCCTGGCTCACATACGGAAAATTCTCTCCCTGTCGAGGATTACGATTTATTTTTTTGAGAAAGGTTTAATTTACATTTAGAAATATACATTTTTACTTGCTGCCGAATTCATTTTCGAAGCTTGTGGTTTCGTCCGGGTTCTATATGTAAACAATAAAAATTCCTCCATTATTTCATTATTAGTGTTACGGTTCTCGCATTTCCATTTTTATGTCACTCGTTTTCGTAGTGTTATAAACTTTGATATATAATATAAGTTGAATCACAATATACAAATAAAACAAATAACAACAATGATTGTTTGTATATCAGCACCGCCCACCATAATTGTTTAAAAGGTTTTTGAGGCAACTTTTACCTTCTGGATTTGTACTGTTGCTTGTGAATGTTTTAACCACAGAAACTTACAGTAAAGTATAATACACTTATCATAAGACCCCAATCTTTACAAACGGCGTACAAAATATTTTAGATTACAATCTTGTGACATGTCAAAACGTTTATACCAACACTCCAAAATTCTCCAGCGCTCAAAAAGCCGCATCCCCCCCACCCCCTCCTTAAATAAAATTACTAATTCGCACCCTTATAAGCAGACCTTACGTCTCGGCTACTGTTTGTAACCACATCTGTAATATCACTTAGCCAAACAGTCTTATTGTCACTTCCTCACTGGGCTCGTGTTGCAGATACTCACAGGTGTGAGCACATGTTTACGACCAATATGTTCNCTTATTGTCACTTCCTCACTGGGCTCGTGTTGCAGATACTCACAGGTGTGAGCACATGTTTACGACCAATATGTTCCTTTCGTAGATTCTGCTCGTGCAGGAGTCCGTTGGGTTGAATGTCATGAAATTATTTCACATTCATATGCGCACTCTACAATGGAAACTGAATTCACAAACCTTATCTATGGTTCCGCGGCGAACGTACTCGCGAACTTGACCGGGTTACACGAGCAGCCGCGCGCCTCACGAGTCAGTTCCAGGAATCTTATTACTTCAGTTTCCGCGGACGTCTACGACCTACTGAAGCCAGCGTGCAGTTGACCCCCAGGCGTCTGTCCGCCTGCGAGCAAACTATAGTCCATTCTGGGTTACTTCACACCGCNCAGTTGACCCCCAGGCGTCTGTCCGCCTGCGAGCAAACTATAGTCCATTCTGGGTTACTTCACACCGCCCTGAAGACCTGCTAAGGTCCTACTTCCGGGATATTCCTCCGCCTCATGCAAACAAAGTTTAACCAAGTCTAGAAAAGTACACCAAAGGGACAAAGCACCGCGTTCGTGCGCACTTATTGTAATCATATTTTGCATGATAACTCTTTCTCACTAGGCATTGCCAAAACACCTATTTTTTTCCGGTTTTTATTAAAATTTGTTATAAATGAAATATAATTTACAGATGAAATATACGTAAAAGTTCAATTTAACAAAAAAATAAGACCCTTGTATGTTAACACAAGTGTAAAATGGTTGTGATGCACGGAATATTGAGTAAACAACCAAGCACGTCACAAAGGGGATAATTTCTCAAAGGTTTGATTCAAAAAGTGTGAAGAAACTGCGAATAGACTGTACCAGCTCCCAATGACAACGGCATAAGTCTTACTGCCGCGAATTCCACCAAACAATCACTGTCCAATCAGAAGGCAGGTCTTCCACCTCCCTTCCAACTTACCGCGTCACCCTAGAGAGAGAGAGAGNTTAGCAGGGCTTCAAGAAAGTCTCTCCCAGTCATGAACCGACTATACCAGCAACCATTCTCCTCGTCATGGAGCACAGAAGCTGGGAGGGAAAATTATCGCTGGGACCCTCGACACATGGAGAAAGATCGCCTGGCCGGAGAGTCGAAGTGCACGTTGGTACACGCCGATCGCAGGGTACAGTTCAGGCCGATGTTGGTAGTATCCTCGTGCGAGGACTATGTACGTAGGATGAGATGGTACTCCTAGTACACGTGCCATAACCCCTCACCACGGCTAAAGATACAGGAACCTGCTGGCAGATCATATTCCCCCGCAGAAGGAGCATGGAGGGAGAAAGAGTTGCCACTGCCAGGTTAAACTTAGAGTCTTATTTACTTACAGGATTTGGGGCCATAAACGATTATTTGCTGCCAACCACACAGTATTAACTCTGTTTCTTCATAATTGAACGAAATTTTATCTATAACATGCCGATTTAAATAAAACATTTTGTAATAAACCATAATGGGCTGATTATTGTGTGTTACATAATCAGTTATTAATCAATAAATTTTTTTAAAATTTTTTTAAAGGAAATAATTTTTTGTCCCTGCAGAAGGCTTCCGTTAGTTACATACATAGTTACGCTAGGGTAATAAAAATATAGAAATTAATAATTTATTGTAAATAGTAAGAAACAACTGTAATGCTTGTGAAAGGAATGTAAACAAATAACTAAGAAACCAGGAGTTTGTTAGTGCACACGCAATCGTTAATGCTCCATAAGAACTCTGCAGGCTGTAGCCCCCTGGTCCCGCACGCCTGCGTCTACAGCATCCTATACGAAACCCGTACCTACAGCAAGACAGTGCATCGGCCCACCACTCCTGAACTGTGACACAGTGGTTGGACGAAGACTGGCCCCCGAGGTCACCCGACCTCAATCCCAACGAGCACCACTGTGATTCTGGCGAGAAGGGTGTGCGCGCCGTGGATCCTGCTTCGACCGAACTCCGTGCATTGTCGGAGGATGTGCAGCGATCATGGATCGGTATGACTCCCGGCCACTTCCGGTGCCTTGTAGAGCTCATGCCAAGCCGCATCGCCGCCATCATCATGACGAAATTCAACTACTCACGAGTGTTTACATACAGTGAACTCGTAACTTAACTTTGTTTTAGTGAATAAAGACACAAACAACTGCGTTGAGAATACAACTACATTTTCTTGTCCTGGAGTAAAAATCGCAAACAGTTAAAATATATTTCCTGCAATACAGGGACTGTAATTTGACAACTGCACATACACCACTAACGTGTGCATATAATTTCACAAAATTTTAGAGTATTTTCACTTGAGCACTGAGTAAAAACAAATATATATATATAGTAGGCGAAAAAATTACACCATGTTTTACAGTGCATAACCGACACCATCATAACGTGATAGTGTGAGAAAATCACCCAATTTACTCTAACATATTTTACAACTGCAAAATAAATATTAGATGCTTCGAGAGGTTTCAGCTGGTGTCTTCTTACAGATAAACTGTCAATCCTTAACGTTGCCAGCCTATCAACAAACGAAATTAACTACTATCGAAAACCGGCAGTACAACCACTTAACTGTGATTACCGTAACAAAGTACTCACGCAAGGTTGCATGTACTTACTTCCTCGTTGTTTCCGCTGACAGCGACCGCCGGCATTACTCTGCGTTTTCTTCGCCTGCTGGCGGCGAAGGGTATCCTGCCCTCTCCCCTTCCAGTCATCTTTCAAAAATCAAGTTTAAGTTTTCTTATATGTGAAATTAACAAAATTCGATTAAGTATTAAACTTGAACTTAAAGCCGTGTTTGTGTTCCGCCACTGCTATCTTCAGTTTTTGTTTTTAAGAAGTGTTGCGTTTCACCTCTGTTGTCTTGAGTTTTAAGTTATTCGAGAGTATTTAAACTTGTCTTTGATACGTTTCGTTGTACTCGTTTAAATGCTTACTGGCAGCGAGCATATTGCCGAGATTGTTACTATAACAATACTATTAACTAATGTGAAAACATGATTTAAAAAAAATGAGGCTGTTTCCACAGAAAAGTCATTTACATTTATGCAATGTTTTTGAATTGTTACAAGAAACATCAAAATCAAATTCGGTAGATTATGTTAGATGACGCACGTGGCGATTTAAGGCTTCCTAGGTTTTGGGTAAAACTACTGATGGAAAATGATGTTGCATTGGATTCTTTACACATGTAATTCAAGCGCAACCACCTTATGCTATACAAATAACTAGAGCAGTGTGATTTAAGAGCAGCTTAATATTTTTTTTTAAGGTTGCTGATTTATAACTGCTTAGGCCATTTTAGGCGTATCATATATATTTTTAAGTGATGCGGATAACGTTTCTTAGGTTATAACGTAATCCTCGGAAACATTTGGCATGTTGCTTTGTTAAATTTTTGTTTGAAAAAAACTTTATATTTTTATTTCTGTTGGTAGTGATGATAATAACTTTGCCTCTTTGCACTAACCTCATAGAATTCGAAAGAGGAAGAACTGTTTTCAAGAATACAATGTGTTTGTTTTCAGAAATATATTTCATGTTTTCAAACAGTTGACCCACAATTTTTTAAGCTAATAGAAAATGACTTTCGATTGACTCGTTGCCCAACACTCTTTCATATATACAGTTTACCAGCCATTCTCACTATGGGGCGGGGGAAGGGGAGGGGTTCCATTGTTCAGCAAAATACTGTTTTTGGGGAACTGTAAAACTAAATTGTACATCACCAGGGTGTCAAGAATTTTTTTTGTAACTACCCCTTATTATTGAAAATTGATATTATGATATCAACATAACATATAAAGGACTAGCAAATTTTTTAGTTACATTTATATCTACAATCACATAAGTTTATGATGGAAGTGTTAAGAATCGTATACTAGTACAACATCGAGTTCTAAAATGTTATACGCCTACAAACTAAAAACAATTCCACATAAAAAAAAATTGAATGATCAATTAGCTCCAAAATTTCACGGTATCACTGCGTAAAGATAAATATATTTTCCAGATGAGATCGTAATGACATTCATTTCGTATGTAACGAGACCTACATATAAAACGTAACCCCAGTTGTCCCCAATATTTCCAAATATTACGCAATACACGCGTACTTCCACATTTAAGCAATATTAGAGACGCCAAATAGAGCACTTAATATATAAGCTTGATTAACTCGAGAAAGTCTGGTTCAACTACACGGTAAAGAGCACATTAGGTTTAATCGAGATTACGTAGTAACTAATCGAAAATAAATGGCCTGAACTTTGTTTGTGCAACCAGCCCTGAGACTGTTCGCGGTCGTTCCTAGCTTTCCTGGCGACCTTGAGCGGCTGTTTATTGGCCTACTATNTTATTAGCCTACTATGAGCACAGGCCTTCTGACGTACACTTATTACCAACACCAAAGGAATATCTTTACCACATTTCACAAGTTACGGAAAAAAGTGACGGGAAGATACAACCATTACAAAGGTAAAGTAACTTACATATGCTAAATTGTCAACGTGTAGTTTCGATATCACAGGACTTACAACCTGTGATTCCATGGCTACGCAGTATAAATATCAAAAAATTATGNAACGTGTAGTTTCGATATCACAGGACTTACAACCTGTGATTCCATGGCTACGCAGTATAAATATCAAAAAATTATGCGATAAACGTAAATTTTGTTTCAGAAGCGTTCTAAAAGACCAAAAGTTGCACTAACAAATGTGACGTGACATCTTAACAACACAAATAGTACTATCTAATATATTTCACTGCTTGCCTAAAAAGTTTCAACTTTCTAGGAAGAGTTTTGTAATACAGAACAGACAGAGCGAGGAAGATATTAAAGGGTTTTGACTTCGGTGTGGATTCGTTTCCGCTGCTGGAGCTACATGCCGCTGGCCTCGCTGGCAAAGGCCAACGCGCGCCTACAGTACGCACCGCTGGACCACCCAAACGGCGCGAACGACTCGACACTCGGTACCTCGGCTGCTCACCGCGTCCTCACACCTGCCCCTCGGAACAAAAAGCACGCAACTTCTGGGGCCCTCTCCTCGGCCGAGCCGTGCGTCGTAAACCTGGCCGTCGAACAACACAATGCACTCCGAGTCCTCCCCCCTCCCTCCCCAACACCAGGCACGCCACACAGACCTACAGCTTGTCCTGATCAAAAATCACGCGCTCCGCCGAGTTTCTGCGCAGCTGGGATGATCCTCCAGCGCGCTCGCTAAGTGCGTCCTACACACTAGGGCCGTGCGATACGATATATCGATCACCAAACAATATTTCTGAAGTAAATATCGGAACTACGACATTACCGATGTACTATATTAGCGTTATGCAATGCTGGCGATATGCGATATCAATACAAGCGATATTGGCGATATATTGCCATCGAATTTCAATACTCTCTGGGAGAATTGTATCGCTCCGGTACCGATTTCGTTGACATATTTCGAAACAATATTGAAAAGAGGATACCGCACAGTCCCACTACACATTACCAGCGAATATATTAACCGAAATAAGATATTTGCTAGTCATGAAAACACCATAACTAATTTAAGTCCCCATAGCCAAGCGAAATTTAATTTTNCCGAAATAAGATATTTGCTAGTCATGAAAACACCATAACTAATTTAAGTCCCCATAGCCAAGCGAAATTTAATTTTTAAAAGAAGTTAAGCCCAATACATTTTAGTTATAATATGATCTACTAGAAATACATCTTCAGTTCGAAACCCGTATAAAAATACAGATAGTAAACCATATTACCTTTCATATTCTATTTTCTTCCTTTCATGCGTTTACCAGGACGGAAATGGAACATGAAAGGCNCTAAACCATATTACCTTTCATATTCTATTTTCTTCCTTTCATGCGTTTACCAGGACGGAAATGGAACATGAAAGGCTCATAGTACGAAACAACACTGACATTTATGGACATTTAAATGGAAACATTTCTGGGGAAACCATCCCTAGTAGAGCCGGCCGGGATCGAACTCGCGACCTCCCGAATGCGTATGCTGCCGTGTGACCGTATGCAGAACATCATGATTGCAAATCCAAGTAATTATTGTTAGGCGTGAGCAAAACATAATAATCACAAAGTGAATTCTTTCGACGAACGTCGGTCGGGCAGCCAAAACGTACGGCTTCTGGAAGGTGAGGAAGACAGTCGTGCGCGATTGCAAAAGTGGTTCGTGAGGAAAACTGCTTTAAAAAAGGGCAGGAAGCGACAACCGTGTCTAAAGTTCCCGCGGAGAGTACTCCGCTAAGAACCACGAACGAACACGTGTGCGCGAGCGTCTTTTGTTGGCGCTCCGGGGCTGACGAAGCGGAAAGCCCGGCCGCGCAGGCCAGCGGTAGCTTAATTAAGTCAATCAAAGGCATTCCTCAGGTTAAACTCATCCACACTCAACACCGGCAGCGACGCGAAAAAGGGACGGGGGGGGGGATGGAGGTCCCGGCGAGGATGGATGAGAGAAAGAAAAGCGCCATCACCCTTCTACCTGAAGACTGTAATTAACGCCCTCTTGTGAATCTCCGTGGTTTTATTTCGGTTTCATTGTCTGGAAACGGGCGCCCGGAATTCTGGCCCCCTTCTCCCCCTCCCCCCGCTCCGGTGGGCGCTGCAAACACAAAGCTTGGCAAACAAACAGGCAGGGCGGAGCTGGGGCTACTAAATGAAAGTCAAGCCTTCCCGCGAGTCCCCTCTCGTGTCCAGGGGATAATGACTGTAATCAAATGGTCACTGCATCTTCCAATCCCCCTCCCTCCCCCAAGCCAACATAGTATGCATTCTCACGGACGGCTGTTTATGCCTTCGTCCGGCAATTAAATCAACTGGATTGAAACGCGCGCCGCGCCGCGCCGCGCAGTCACACGTCAAGAGCTGTCAGCCCGGGTAACTTCCAACACATCTTGTGCGGGGATATATGCGGATCAGCCAGGGTAACTTTCAACACATCTTGGGCGGGGATATATGCAGATCAGTAACTTCCAACATACCTTGGGCGGGGATATATTATGCGGATCAGCCTGGGTAACTTCCAACACATCCATCTTGGGCACTGGGATATATGCTGATCAGCCAGGGTAATAACACATCTTGGGCGGGGATATATGCGGATCAGCCAGAGAACTACCAACACATCTTGGGGGGGATATATGCGGATCAGCCTGGGTAACTTCCAAAACATCTTGGGCGGGAATATATGAGGATGGAAGACATTACGTGGTGCTTACGATGTCCTTGCTTCAACAGCGTCAATAAATGTTGCATATAGATATATATTTTTTTTTTTACAGAATACAAGCAATATTTATCAACTATGCGTACACAATTTCAAAAATCTTTCCGACGAATAGATTTCAACATGGGCCCAGGCATTTATGCCTTAAATTTATTTATTCAAGTTAGGCGGCAGTTTGCAAAGTTTGTCAAGAATGTAGGTACATCACAGAAATATAAACTTTTTTTTTTTGGTTGTGTCAAATAACTGTGTAATGTTTACGCAGTCACAAGAAACAGAAAAATCAGCATTAAAAATACTTAACCTAAGAATGCGCATTACTTAACACATACACAAATTTCGTCAGTTTTGGTATTTCATAACGTAATTTAACTGGAAGCATCAAATTGGCAGTTATATTTGTACAGCGTACTAGGTTTCTAACTCATCTGTTAACAAACTTATAAAACGCCAGAGTACCGGACCGCACTGCAAAATATGACACATCTGTAATTACCATACTTAGGATCGAAACTCAATTTCCACACTAAAAAAATTGTTGGAAACCAAATTCAGTAAAGCTTCGGTTCAACTTTTTAACATTTCGACTTTCGTAGCGAACATTGGTATTTGTTCTACTTCATCCTCTAGACTGACTGGAAAGTTACCAGGTCGGCATAGTACGAAGAAAAAAGCTTTCTCGCTCCTTTGCAAATCACGCGAATTGCCCATTTAACTTGGCTGCTTCGCACGACAATCGCATTTCTAGCTCTTATTGTGATAAAGGAAACTCCCCGAATCATCTGCTTTCTTATCAAACACACTAAGCCTAATTTGATCATTGAATGTTTAATATTTCTAGCAACTGGGGTAAACGATAGAATGAATTATAATGCGGACATATACAACTTCACGTCGCAACAACATCTACAATATGGTATGTTTTCGTGTATGTTGTCTTCCTTGCCATACAGTTTCTGTGCATTCTTCTTTGTATACATGTTTGTTTTTGTTGCGCCGTATATACTGTACTCGTTATTTATTACTGGATCCTGCTATATTTTTTTTGTTTCATTCCTCCCGTAACCAGAAGCAGATTTTCGCGACTGAGGCTCAGAAACGTAGGAGCGATAAGGGCGACACTGCCACGCGCAACAAGTGCGCCATCGCCGCTGAGCGCACGGTTCTGGATTGGCGTGCAGTGTTCTAGTCGCGCTGCGTGTACGATAAGGGCGACACTGCCACGCGCAACAAGTGCACCATCGCCTCTAAGCGCACGGTTCTGGATTGGCGTGCAGTGTTCTAGTCGCGCTGCGTGTACGATAAGGACGACACTGCCACGCGCAACAAGTGCGCCATCGCCTCTAAGCGCAGGGTTCTGGATTGGCGTGCAGTGTTCTCGCCGTGCTGCGTGTGCCTATGGGCCTTCAAACGTCGACCCTGTAATTTCATTGATGGAAAGTCTGTATCATGCTTCAATACAGGTTCCTTTAGTAGTTTCACTCGTGCTCGGGTGGAATGATTTGAGATACAGCAGCCCGGAGAAAGATTGTAAACGATGCCGAAGGGTTTTAATAAAACATTTGTTCCATGCATCGGATCTTGGAAGTACCATTGCGTCCCAGGCTGGGGTATGTTTTCTGTTCGTAGGTGAACATATTGAGACATGTTCAAAAGTTTCGCAAGAAACGTATTTAGAAAACACTGCAATGCAGTTCAAACACCAGGTAGGTGGGTACCTTAATTCCTTTTGCAGAATTATCCTTTTTAGCCTACTTCCGAAGGAAAATAGGCTCATGCAATCACCTGGTTGTCTGTCCGGAATGTATGTCCCCCCATAATAACTTTTAAACCCGACAACCGAATTAAGCCAAACTAGATACACATATAGTATTTTGTAAGAACATTAGATGTTTATAGTTTTCGATCACTCCGTGTATTTATTTTCAAAATTGCAGCAATANGGGTCTGGATTGGCGTGCAGTGTTCTAGTCGCACTGTGTGTACGATAAGGGCGACACTGCCACGCGCAACAAGTTCGCCATCGCCACGAAGCGCAGGGATCTGGATTGCCGTGCAGTGTTCTCGCCGTGCTACGTGTACGATAAGGACGACACTGCCACGCGCAACAAGTGCGCCATCACCTCTAAGCGTAGGGTTCTGGATTGGCGTGCAGTGTTCTCACGGTGCTGCGTGTACCTATGGGCCTTCAAACGGCGACACTGTCATTTCATTGATGGAAAGTCTGTATCACGGTTCAATACAGGCTCCTTTAGTAACTTGACTCGTGCCCGGGTGGAACATTTTGAGATACAGCAGCCCGGAGAAAAATTGTAAACGACGCCGAAGGGTTTAAAAAAAAAAAACATTTGTTCTATGCATCAGATCTTGGCAGTACCCTTGCGTCCCAGGCTGGGGTATGTTTTCTGTTCGTAGGTAAACATATTGAGACATGTTCAAAAGTTTCGCAAGAAACGTATTTAGAAAACACTGCAATGTAGTTCAAACACCAGGTAGGTGGGTACCTTAATTCATTTTGCGGAATTATCCTTTTTAGCCTACTTCCGAAGGAAAATAGGCTCATGCAATCACCTGGTTGTCTGTCCGGAATGTATGTCCCCCCATAATAACTTTTAAACCCGACAACCGAATTAAGCCAAACTAGATACACATGTAGTATTTTGTAAGAACATTAGATGTTTATAGTTTTCGATCACTCCGTGTATTTATTTTCAAAATTGCAGCAATANGTAGTATTTTGTAAGAACATTAGATGTTTATAGTTTTCGATCACTCCGTGTATTTATTTTCAAAATTGCAGCAATATTGAAATTTAGGCCACTACGTTGTATCTCGGGAGCCAATTATCCGATTTGACTTAAATTTGGAACTTTGACAGTATATTACATAAGCATTGCATTCGAAAAGCGATAATGACATATATAAGCAATTTTGGAAGATAGCGCAAATTAAAAANATATTACATAAGCATTGCATTCGAAAAGCGATAATGACATATATAAGCAATTTTGGAAGATAGCGCAAATTAAAAAATTAACCTTTCCCAATATATCTCGGTAACCATTTAACCGATTTAAACCAAATGTTGTACGTTGACAGTGCANAAAAAATTAACCTTTCCCAATATATCTCGGTAACCATTTAACCGATTTAAACCAAATGTTGTACGTTGACAGTGCATGATGGGAGGAATGAATAAAGAAAAGGATAATGTTATTGGTCAGCGATTTTGTAAGATACTGCAAATTGAAAAAATAAAGCATTTACATTATAGCTTGGGAACCATTAGACCGATTTAAACCGAATTTGATTTGTTAACAGTGCATGATGTACACAGTGAATAGCGATAATGTTATTAACAGGCCATTTTGGAAGTTAGCGCAACATGAAAAATAAAGTTTTAAGGTTATTTCTCGGTAACTACACAACAGATTCCTGCCAAATTTTGCAAGTAAGTAATACTATTGTATGTAATGTTCATTTATGCAATTTAAATGGATAAGGCACTTATTTTTAACATAGCGGCTATATAAATACTAAAGGTTTATTTGCAATATCTGCCATACTGTTTGTCCAATTTCGGTCAAATATGCTATACTGAAATTATATTTTACAAGCATCAAATGTGTCAATACACAGCCACTTTTGTACGCCATTTTGTAAGATAGTGCCACGTGAAAGTAAAGCTTTAATGTTATGTCTCGGAAAACAATCAACCCATTCCTACCAAAATTGGCACTCAAGTAATAAATACTACAGTAAGTCATGTAAACAGGCATGTTTCAGTGGATCAGGCTATTATTTTCAAAATAGCGGCCGTATAAAATATTTATAATTACTTACTGTGTTATATATATNTTCAGTGGATCAGGCTATTATTTTCAAAATAGCGGCCGTATAAAATATTTATAATTACTTACTGTGTTATATATATGAGACCATGAATAAGATTTCAACTTGACTTTGTATACTGGCAGTATATACTACAATAATCAAATTTGTCTTCCCAGAGCCTGTTTCGTCCACCATATTGTAAGATAGTAACACGCGTATAAGTAAAGTTTTGTCATATCTCCAGAAGCAATCAACCAATTCCTTCCAAATTTGTTAAACACGTTACAAGTGGTACGCCATATAAATGGATATACTGTTTTAATAGGGCCTGCGATAAAAAAAAGGACTCGTATAAACATTTTAGCATAGCATGCTATATCTACAAAACAATGTAGCCAATTTCAACTTAATTTTGTATGCCGACAGTATGTATGCAAGCATCAAAAGACCGAATATATAAACTCATTTGTCGGCCATTTTGGACGATAGCACCACACGAAAAATTAAGTTTATTGGTATGCGTTGAAACATGTTGTGGAACTCGCCGCAAGTTAGCAGATGTGATTGGTAGGTTATGACAACTGGAGCAAGTAAATAAATAACTGCATATATCTACCCTCCTTTGGAAAGACAGCCTGCGAATAGAACCGAGGTGATACCAGCTAGATCCGTCTGTGTCCTATCACAGAAAAAGTGAATGCATTTACACTGAAGAGCCAAAAAAACTGGTACACCTGCCTAATATCGTGTAGGGCCCCCGCGAGCACGCAGAAGTGCCGCAAGACGACGTGGCATGGACTCGACTAATGTCTGAAGGTATGCAGGAGGCATTGAAATCTGCGCCAATTTGAGAAAGGGCTGCACGTCTGTCACGTTTAATGATTCTCGTCAGTCGTCATTTGTCCCGTTTTTTCACCATCTTTTTCCGGCCGCAGCGATGTCAAAGATTTGATGTTTTACTGGATTCCCGATATTCACGGTACACTCGTGAAATGGTCATACGCGAAAATCCTAATTTTATCGCTACCTCGGAGATGCTATGTCCCATCTCTCGTGCGCCGAATATAACACCACGTTAACTCTCACTCAAATCTTGATAACCTGCCATTGTAGCAGCAGTAACCGATCTAGCAACTTTGCCAGACGCTTGTTGTGTTATATAGGCGCTGCCGACCGCATCGCGTTACTCTGGTTCCATACCTATGTTATTTGCATACGCACGCCTATACCACTTTTTTTGTCTCTGCAGTGTATTTCCGACGTACATTTATACAAACTTTTTTTTACCACAGAATACGGAAAGATCGTTTATTGACTGGAATATTATATTTCTTTAAATGGAGATGTAAAAATCTTAGGCGTTTACGCGTTGGTTTGGCGTTGCAGTGGCGAATATACGTATCCAACTCAGCCGGAGGGGACGTGTTTAAGCACCCCGTTATGGAGGAACGGGTATCAGAAACCCACTATAACGATTCAGTATGTATCGTACACTATATAAAATATATATTTTGGTGCTTATTTAATCTCATTCTTCCACCCTTAAATAAATTTAGGGAGGGGCAATGTACACCCCCCTCCCACGGTTGCTATTCCACTTGATAATGACTTGTGTGCCCTGGAACGGGCTATTTTAATATAACAAAGCAGTAATGGGTAAGAAACCGAAGGAATACGCGATAAATATTGCTGTACGTGGGCTTTAGCTACACAAACCTAAAGAAATGTTTAAAAAAACTGCCCGGGAATATTAGGTATAAAAGAGACTCGTGAACTCAAACTGAGCGAGTCATTGATAGTAATTAACACGGCATACCAGCGATTTTAATTGAGTCGCACAAAAAAAAACCTGCAAGGTTAACATTCTCCACGAATCAAGTCACGAAAAAGTTCTTCGACAGTCACGAGAGAGAAACCCACAGGCGGAAAAAAAAAAAAAAAAAAAAGAAGTGATAATGTTAGTGTCAACCGTGAGAATCGTGTTAAACGACAACGCCTCATTTGCATGGCCTTGGGATCCTCTTCGAATCTGCCCACGAACTATATCGTGGCGTTAATTGAATAACAACACAATTAAGGCGCAGAATGGGGCGACAACGGCGTCACGACGCGCGGCTGGCGGAGATAACGAACGTGAAAACGAGGGAGGTGCTGCCAGACGTGGACCAACACCAAGCCGGGTACACAACAATTAAGTTACTTAGCGCCTGCGCAGGTGACCAGGGGAGTCGGCGGGTGAAGAACAAAGTGTCGCCAACTAAACAGAACTTGGTTGAGTTTCGAGTTAGCGGCCGTCCTTAAAGCACTCGTGCTGGCGTCACGTCATGATGAGGAGATCGCTACAAACAATTAACACGGCATGACATCGCCGCTAATTAGGGTAGTAATGAAAACCCCCAACACGACCTTGGATGTGGGAAAAAAAATAAAATTCCACGAGAACCTGTCGTCATTTACGAAAACAGGTCTTCGTGCGTCGCTTTCTGGCTTGTAAGACAACGGCACTGCGCTTCTGCCGAACGATATCTGAACAAATGTTATTTTACGTGCTACGAAAATGTTTAGAAACTGGTTGAAACAAATAAATAAACCAAAAAGACCAACGACTGCGCGGTTCTCACTATGAAAAATGAGAAGAAAGCCTAGATAAATAGCGTTTTTTTTATTGGAAAGGGCTTTTGTATGTTATGCCTAAAGACTCATCACGGGACGGCTTACAAACTTACTTATGACGTAACTCAACACCTATGCCTTACCTGGGATTCTAACCCAGAACCTCCCGCACCTCAGACGGGCGGCGCAACAACCAACTGCGCCACGAGAGGTCAGCAGGTAAATAGCGCACTCAAAAGCTAATCCTATGCCAAACTGTTTGCGTGAATAATGGCACATACTTGTTTATTGAAGCACACATTAATCACAGCGAAGTTACAACATTTCGCTCTAATCGTACTAACACTAGACGGGCGAAGCTTTGTGAATGTCTCAAATTCAAGGCGACAAATCGTTATGTCAAATCTCTAAATGAATCGGGCATACTGAATGGCGCTGTATCGGTATAAACAAATGCTACTGCATTTAGTCCAAAAAAAAATTTACTTTCATCGTGATAAACCCAATGTCCCCGACATTTCTCTCTAAATTGTATNCTGCATTTAGTCCAAAAAAAAATTTACTTTCATCGTGATAAACCCAATGTCCCCGACATTTCTCTCTAAATTGTATGCTTCACTTCTAACACGAATATTCAAATGTTTACACAGACGCACATATACAAATGAATAAAGGGGCAAGAATCTGAAGTAAAAAAAAAAAAAGCAATCTTTATTGGTAAATTTGAATAACTGGAAGAGGTGAATANAAGGGGCAAGAATCTGAAGTAAAAAAAAAAAAAGCAATCTTTATTGGTAAATTTGAATAACTGGAAGAGGTGAATACGCTTCAAGAACGTCGGCCCGTAGCTGCAAGCCACACAATGGCCCATCACGAGGTTGAGGCGTCGTGCTGGTTGACCCTCACCCCTACCTAGTCAGACCCCCCCGCCATGGCAATGGCACAGGGGCCTCACAAATTGAATGGATCACAGCAAGAGCTGGTTCGTCGCGCATTTCCCGCCTGCCTATCGCAGCGGTGTCCACCGCCCCGCACATAAACCTGCCCATCAACTCTGAGAAATTCGCCAGCACACAGCAGAACACGGCACGCTAAACTTTCTGGACGCTGCATGCTTCAGTGACAGTCTGTTAACAACTTCGCCCCCCCCCCTCCNCCCCGCTTCGCGCCATCAAGAGGTGTGGGCAGCAAATGGTGACGGCCGAAGGAATGACCCGGGAAGGGAGGGAGGGCTCTCAAAATGGTAATGTCCGCCACGACCGCGTCTCCGAATAATGCCTTAATTCCCCTGCTTAGAACCTTTGGCCACCACACATAAAATTAGTTAGAGCGTCGTAAATTAGCTATGGAAGACACCGTCAACCTTGAAGCAGAAAAAAAAAAAAAAAAGAACAGACATTTTGGAGGTTACGGAATACGTTCTTCGGAAACCAGCGCATTCCTAACTAGCNCGTTCTTCGGAAACCAGCGCATTCCTAACTAGCCACTAACGTGAGGAATTCAAACAAAAGAGGAATCTTGGAAGTACACATACATGCGTTAAAATTGACGCTCGTGTTAATTCGGATGGCAAGGGTTATACACGGAAAGCAAAGAATCAACTATCGCAAGATGTAATAAGGAAAAAAGAAATTTCCACGTCGAAGAAAAAAACGCAAGCGTCACGAATTTGCAGCTCCTGTCCCAAGACTTAGCTGTCTAGGCGGTTGTATAGCTGCAAATAGGTCCTGACACCTAGGCACACTCAGAAGTCGCCCGTCATAGAACAGTGTAAGTCGATGTCCGCGGTAACACGGCCAAGCGCCAACAAGACGTCAATCAATCTGAAGTTCGTTCCAGAACAGTTCGTAGTCAATAGCAGTTCTAGGACCGTAAGTGTTGATTCGATGCCGTCGAAACCCACTATGCTGTCGTCCAAAGTCGTTCACTGAGACACGAGCTCAGGAGTGCGGACGTTACTACTTGTCGCTAAGCGCTCTACATCCGAGAGCACGTCGACTGCGACTCCATCACTGGCCGCTCGCGGAAACAGTTAAGTCGCAACATTTTTATTACAACTCAAATAGAATTTCCATCGCATGTTAAAACATCATATCATCTGTAGAGGTTGTGTTTATCGCAACAGGAGCGCACCTCTGCCGGTAGCTACTCTTAAGCCCCTGTTGCTCTCTGACCTTTTAGCCTTCAAATATATTTGACAATAAAATTTAAAAACGAAATACGGCCATCAAATTTCCCATTTAACATAATGAATCGAATAAACTTTAATGTATTCGAAAATGTGTGACACTGTAAAATTTTTTACTAGAAGGATCTCGTATAAATTTTCATCTAAAATTAATTTCAAAGTGAGATAGCGCTTTTGTGTTTCTGCGCAGTCCACTACAGGAAGAAATGTGACAAATGTTGCGATTTATTTTCGCTTCTTTACTCATTTCAAATTTTATTCATCAGAGATATTTCTTGCACGATGTAATTTATTGCCTTTGAGTTCTTAATAATATTGTGAATTAATCACTAAGTAGTATTCATACTCAGAGATTCTATAAAAATCAATTATATCCACATCATTATTTAGTTTCCATCAATAGTTCGTCGTTTTGAAGTTTCGTGATGTCAGGCCATTTTTGTCATGCATGATTCTAATTGGCTGAGCCCATCAAACATCAAAGGAATTTTTTGAACCCGTCCAATTTTCAAAATGTTTGATGGTAAACAAGAGCCATCCAACTTTTACAAACAAACATGGCGGCGATAATGACGTTTCGGTGACGTCACAAACTTCCAAATTTATTTGACCAAACTTATTAGAAGCAGTTGGACGGAAAAATTTGCCGGTGNGCATAAATTTTCATCTAAAATTAATTTCAAAGTGAGATAGCGCTTTTGTGTTTCTGCGCAGCCCACTACAGGAAGAAATGTGACAAATGTTGCGATTTATTCTCGCTTCTTTACTCATTTCAAATTTTATTCATCAGAGATATTTCTTGCACGATGTAATTTATTGCCTTTGAGTTCTTAATAATATTGTGAATTAATCACTAAGTAGTATTCATACTCAGAGATTCTATAAAAATCAATTATATCCACATCATTATTTAGTTTCCATCAATAGTTCGTCGTTTTGAAGTTTCGTGATGTCAGGCCATTTTTGTCATGCATGATTCTAATTGGCTGAGCCCATCAAACATCAAAGGAATTTTTTGAACCCGTCCAATTTTCAAAATGTTTGATGGTAAACAAGAGCCATCCAACTTTTACAAACAAACATGGCGGCGATAATGACGTTTCGGTGACGTCACAAACTTCCAAATTTATTTGACCAAACTTATTAGAAGCAGTTGGACGGAAAAATTTGCCGGTGTGGCAGGGACTTTAAGGTTGTCGGATACCAATAAATTAATTATTTTATATTAGTACCCAACATTGTTAAACTTGTATGCATTGTATATAATGCGACAAGCTCGTCTAAGAAAACCTACTGTGTTCTTCTGTGTCGTCGTCGATGTGTCTTCCAGTCTTGTCCGACATTTTGTTTTCGTCTCAGTGTTTGTCTGTTCTGTCTTAGTTGTGTTGTACCTGTTTTTTATTTTGTTTTTTTTTTCTCCACTTGTTCAGTTTGATTGAAACCAACTTTTCGTCTTTCTCGTAATCATTGTGTTGTCCTTGTGTTTTTTCAGTTTTTTCGTTTGATTATTCGTTCTGTAATTTTATTATATGTTTTTGTTTTTCTCTTATTTTGTTANTGTTTTTTCAGTTTTTTCGTTTGATTATTCGTTCTGTAATTTTATTATATGTTTTTGTTTTTCTCTTATTTTGTTATTTACCTTACAAAATCGCTTGTGAGATTTATTATACGTTGTACTTGTATATTTTGACTACAGTCACTCTTGGCTCGTTTTTCGTTATTGCTTTATGTCTCAGACTTGGTTTTCTGTGACGACATACAGTAGCACTGGAGTATGTTCAAAATATTTCACCTAATATGATTTCACTCCCTTCGAACAAAAATTTTATACATTATATATTTTCAATAATTTGAGGTCAAATCCAAAATTTTTCTCTTTTGCTGCAGCCATAATAACGAACACTATGATGTTCTAATGAAAACCTTTACAATGCCAACTAATGCCGTGGTCTAGCTAACACGTTGACACATAAGTATTCATCAAATAAAAGTTCATGTTTTTTTTTTAATGTTTAAAATACGGGAAGTTTTGCATATTTTTAACATGTTTTGAAATATATTAACTGTTATTTGGTGACTGCATGTGCGTCAAGCGGTAGCCCACGGCATTAGTTAACATTGTAAATTTGTTCATTTGTACATCTTTAATAGAATGTATTATCCAGCAAAACAGAAAAATTTCGGATTTTACATAAAATTATTAAAAAAATTTCAAATGGAAAAAAATTTCATTCTAGGAAAATGTCATATACTACAATGCGTACAAGTTGAACAATGTTTAGTACAATTACAAAATAAATAATTTTTTGGTGTCCAACATCCTTAAAGCTTCTATGATCTATGAGTGTATCCTAGATATCGATGGGGTTATCTAACGTATATTAAACATGATGTAGACAGATTTTCGTCTCCTGAGCCTGACTCGCACAAGGCCAATGCAACTGTCAAAGTCACATGGTCAACAATGATGAGAGTTTGTGTACATTTGAAGTATTTAAACCAGCCCTCCCTTTTACGCGAATTAAATACTAATACTAACTTTATATTCTTATTGCGTTATGACTAAGTTATATGATGTGTAATAACATCTCAAAGCACGTACCAACGTAAACAGAGTTCCAATATCAAATCCTAACCACGTTGTTTTTTAAAGTGCTATTGGCAGAAAAGCAGTCCAATGTTGGAACACGGAGACTGGCAAATGTGCATCTAGAACGAGCACTCTACCCCATTTTCCCCTCTACGTTATCTAACCCCCTTGGTCCTTCCGAGTACATACTCCTGTATGCATGCATGCATGGTTTCAGAACCATGTCTAGAACAGTACCATTATTTATAAAAGTAATTTATTTAGTTGATTAATAATCACACTATAAGTGCATGTTGTTTGTTTTATTGTTAATTTATTAGCTATACGACAGACGGTGGGACTTTACTCAGTGCTATCATTGCAAGTGTGTGACGTTATTTATTTCGAGAAATCCATGCAACAAAAATTTAATCTACCTTAAAAAAGTATTACTTTCATTCTGAGCGGGAACATTATATTTTTGTTACGGAAGTGTACGGCAAGTGCGTGTGTCTGTTGTACGACGACAGCACCCGTTAGAAAGAAAAAACCTACGCGAAAGACATTTTAGCTTATTTCATTCCAAAGTAAATTCTGTTTCCTCCAGATACTAACACAAGGGGAAAAAATTTAGCAGCTTAGAAATGAACTCATTAGCTAACAATCGGAGATCGCAAAAACCGTTACAAAAAAGTTGCCACTTTTTCTTCTTACAAAATATTGCAGGTTACTTCAAAAAAGGAAGAAGCCTTTTGAAGATGGCGAGTATGTAAAAGAATGCTTGTAGGCGCTATGAATTGATTTTTTTTATAATTTAAAAAAACAGACCAGATATAACGTATGTTACAAATTCTCTTCAGCTCTCGGTTTGAACAATTATTAGATGTGTTGAAGTCAAGTAAAAAACGTAATTCCTCAGTTGAAGAGAGATTTGGTACATTGCGCTTACTTCTCAGTGCAGTTTGTTGAGTCTACAGGCCCAGTTAGCCTTGTTCGTCAGAATGGCAGTGATAACGTCACAGTGAAAGAAGATCACCTTGAAATTATTCCTTCAAAACGCCGCACTCACAGTGAATTACTAACTTACCCCTGAAAATATTCCAATACAAAATTTTGTTACTATAAAAACTGACGGAGCTGCTTCGTTTACAGGGCAAACTAACGGATTTATTGCCCTTGCCCACAAATACGAGGGTTCCCGTATTTTCTCTCTGTATTCTTCACCAGCCAGCTCTTTGTGGTACATTTTTGAACGCGAACAATGTCACGAAAGGTTGTGATAAAACTTGTAAACCATGCACGAGCTCATGCTTAAAAAAGAAAGCAGTTCAGAAATGCTAACTGAAGAAATTAACCTCGGCTACGGAAAACTACTTGTTGAGAAGGAGGTGCTGCATCAGCAAAGGCAGAGTTCTCCGTCACGTCGCTTCTGTGAGCTTGTACCAGATGTTGCCACTTTTCTCACAGAACCTGGCGCTGACAGCTCCCTTATGGACAGTTACGTCACTGGGAAACTCTACAAGAAAAACCTTAAAGCTACAGTGTAAGGGAAACAATATTTTATGTAGCTTTGAAAACGAAAACATTCAGCTCCACATATATCTGCGAGTAAGCATTTTCCAACACGATGTTGATAAAATAAGAAACAATACAGCGCCAGGCTGACGGACATGGACTCTCGCACCAGGCTCGGTGCGACAACTGTGTGCCAAACGTCGAGCACCTGGACTGACAAAATGAACATCACATTAAACATATGGTTTTGTCAGAAAGTTCATGACTAGAGATTGAAAACTGCCCATCTGAATTATTTGAGTCTTAAATATACGGATGATTTTAAATCATACCATGTATTACCTTCTGCTTCCCTTCAAAATTTCTTGCAATTAAATTGTAGAAGGCCTTCAGTATTATAATTGTCATTTTATCAACTTAGGACAGGAAAAATTCGAAAACTTTTACAGCTAGTATTTAATTAATAACAATTTTTCTGCTCGAAAAATCTAAAGCAAAGATTTCTTAAACTTCCTCAATCGCCAAAGCTATCTGAAAGAAAATCACAGGGAAAATAATTCTCACATAAAAAGAAGTTCAATTGAAAAACAAGTTTAAATGCAATGATAAAAAGGCAAAAATTTTGCAAACAAATATAACCAAATTCTGGAGTTTTTTTTATTACTTCGTACATCACAATAGATCTTCAACGTTAGTTAAGTAGATCTTTAATATATACGATGGTTGCTCTAGAGCGCTACAAACATCAGACGGGACGTGATCGTGTTCACCTTCCACGCGTTAAACAGCGAAAACACAGCACATTACTAAACTCAGCCCAGCCTCAAGAGCAGGTACATATTTAAATGCAAGTTGTAGAGCATTACACTGATAATCGGTTCACGTATGTTCACATAATAACAAATATGGTTGTATGTATGTAACAAAATATTAGTACTAATGTTAACAAATATTTTTAATGATTGATTTTGTGTACATTCATTCCAATTATAAAAATGATAACTTTCGTGGTTGAAATAAATGTGCATAAAATAAAATATTAAAAATAATTATAAATATTATAAAGTAAAACAAAAATATTTCTAATTCCAAACACATTACGGAATACTACTCAAATTTATGTTTCCTGTATTTCGCCTTACAAACTCGATCACATATAGGAGACTTTACTCACAGACTATAGTCTATTAGCGGTTCCTTTGAACTTTTTTAATTAAACCTTTGAAAAATCATCCCAGGTACGACTTGTTTAGTTGTGTGCTAAATATGCCATGTATCACAAGCGTTTTATACTTGCGTCAACATAAAGGTATCTTATTTCTAGTATAAATTAACTTGAATTGATATTCTATCTCTAAATTATAATATTTCATTTATAGTTAACACAAATAAAAACAGTGATAAAATATGTGTTGGCAATGCCCGGTAAGAAATAGTTCGTTTGCAAAGTAGTATTGCGCACGAGTGCGGTGTGTTGTCCTTATAGCGTAATTTTCTAGACCTAGCTGAACTTTGTTTGCATCAGGCGGAGGAATATCCTGGAAATAGAACTTCCTGAAAATATCCTGGAAAGTAGGAAGTAACCGTGAGTGGACTATAACCGCCATTGTGATGATCTCTTGCCTTCAGAATATACACACGAGTTATAATATACAGATACGCCATGCCACCTGCGAGGAAGATGAAAATNGGGGGAGTCCCTGGCGTCGCCCAGTTTGCTTGAACCCAGGGGTGGCTGAGGACGAAGAACCACTCGAGGAGACTTGAGTCGCCATTTGGTGAAGAGAGGCTATGTATGAGTAAGGTCCACCGGTTCATCATCCTTTATACATAGGATCACGTGCGGGTTACCAGGTTCGGATTACTACGGCACGGTACTGCCACTACACCTCAAGAGCCCGGATGCCATCCTCAACTAAGGAGAAACTCATTAATCCACAACAAAAATATTTCTATAGAAACGATGGTGCATTTGGGTCACGTAAATACCAGGTGGTTTCCGGTGGTACAGGTTAAAAACACGAGTTACCAGCACGCACTAGGGGGCCGCGGTGGTGTAGTGGTAAGACTACTCGCCTCCCACCAAGGCGAACCGGGTTCGATTACCGGCGGGGTCGCTCCTGGATTTTCGCACGTGGGAATCGTGCCGAACGATGCCGCTGGTCGGTAAGTTTTCTTGCGGATCTTCCGTTTCTCCTGCTCCTTCATTCCGGCGCTGCTCCATGCGCGTCTCGCTTCACCCTCATAGGCCATCAAGATCAAATCTCTTCACTCACTCACCAGCACACACTAGTGGTCAATAGCGAAAACACGAGTTAGTCGTCAAACGCCGACATAATGGACAATTGATTGGTGTGGATAGAGCATGGGTAGAGCATGAAGGAGGTACTACTCAGCCAAGCGAAGTGTGGAGCTGTGGAGGGGTGGAACTCGAGCACTAGCATCGCTGTTGAGAGGGGAAGAACAGCGAGTACACTTGTATACAAGAATGTATGCAAGTTTTGCAGAAGCTTATTGTCGACGTATCATATTGCCCAGCAAAATTTATCACTTCTTTTAAAACTGTTAGAAGTTTCTTTAGCGTCAGAACTCTCCTTGAACCGTATAAAAATTCTATTAACCTCGCCGAATTACATCAACATAAAAACCATATCTTATGACACCCCTCCCTCTCCTTTTCTTCCCACGCGAGCGCAAATTCTAACTACCCACGTCAGCTTGGTTTTCTTATTTTGCATGTGGTTCGTTCAAATTTTCCCGTCACAGACGCCACGGGTTAAGTGGCATGACGCATTGGACGAAGAATCCTTTTCCTTATAACAGAACTTAATTATGTTCCTAATAATTTCTGTGTACTGACTGTGTATTGTTTGTTTGCTTGTATTACATTCTATTAAATANACTTAATTATGTTCCTAATAATTTCTGTGTACTGACTGTGTATTGTTTGTTTGCTTGTATTACATTCTATTAAATACTGAAAACTACAGGTACGTTTGGTTGAAGGCTGCTTTTTAATTGCGAAAATGTGCTGGTCTGTTGGTATAAGCACAGTAATTCGAAGCACAAACACTGGAAATAAACCTCATATCACACGGAAGCAAACAGCAACTTGAACTAATCAACTCTGTGCCACAACTGATGGTAACTACGNACTTAATTATGTTCCTAATAATTTCTGTGTACTGACTGTGTATTGTTTGTTTGCTTGTATTACATTCTATTAAATATTGAAAACTACAGGTACGTTTGGTTGAAGGCTGCTTTTTAATTGCGAAAATGTGCTGGTCTGTTGGTATAAGCACAGTAATTCGAAGCACAAACACTGGAGATAAACCTCATATCACACGGAAGCAAACAGCAACTTGAACTAATCAACTCTGTGCCACAACTGATGGTAACTACGACACATGATACACGCAGCCAAGCGCTCTATCTTGTCGTCTGCTCACCGCAATGGAAGATGCAATAAACTGCAAGTAACAGTACCGACGCGTCTAACAGGTGGCATGAATGATGATCAACATATGTTTATGTGCTTCCTCCGCGGTGTTTGGTCAAGTAGGCGCGCACGTTGGATGGGGATAACTGGCAGTTACGTCACGGTCGAGTGTCTACACTCGGCTGCTCACCGCAATGGGAGATGCAATACACTGCAAGTAACAGTACCGACGCGTCTAACAGGCGGCAGGAATGATGATCAACATATGTTTATGTGCTTCCTCCGCGGTGTTTGGTCAAGTAGGCGCGCACGTTGGATGGGGATAACTGGCAGTTACGTCACGGTCGAGTGTCTACACTCGGCTGCTCACCGCAATGGGAGATGCAATACACTGCAAGTAACAGTACCGACGCGTCTAACAGGCGGCAGGAATGATGATCAACATATGTTTATGTGCTTCCTCCGCGGTGTTTGGTCAAGCAGGCGCGCACGTTGGATGGGGATGACTGGCAGTTGACGTCACGCACACATTGGATGGGGATGGCTGGCAGTTGACGTCACAGTCGAATGCCTATACTCGGGTGCTCACCGCAATGGGAGATGCAATACACTGCAAGTAACAGTACCGACGCGTCTAACAGGCTGCAGGAATGATGATCAAAATATGTTAACCTGCTTCCTTCGCGGTGTTTGGTCAAGTAGGCGCGCACACGTTGGAAGTGGATGGCTGGCAGTTGACGTTACGGTCGAGTGTCTACACTCGGCTGCTCACCGCAATGGGAGATGCAATACACTGCAAGTAACAGTACCGACACGTCTAACAGGCGGCAGTAATGATGATCAACATATGTTTACCTGCTTCCTTCGTGGTGTTTGGTCAAGTAGGCGTGCACACATTGGAAGTGGATGGCTGGCAGTTGACGTCACGGTCGAGTGCCTATACTCGGCTGCTCACCGCAATGGGAGATGCAATACACTGCAAGTAACTGTACCGACGCGTCTAACAGGCAGCAGGAATGATGATCTACATATGTTTACCTGCTTCCTCCGCCGTGTCTTCCACGTGTTGTGCAAACAAAACGCATGGTTAGTTTTGTTTTTTAGTTACTTTTTTGGATTCTATTCTGCGCGCAGCTTATAAGTATGGAATATATACTGAAAGGTAGAAACTGTTTAATAAGAAAAACCAAATATTTAGTTAATTCCCGTCAAAAACTGTTACAAAATTATATATTGCGTTTGTTCGTGACACTCGACTGAACATGCTGTCACGAGAAGTGATTTTGTCATTCATAATTAATTATCATAAGGTTTTTTTTGATAAAATTATTTATTACAATGCTACACAGAATTGATGACACAGTTTACAAATAGAAACTGGCCCTTCTATAGCATGCGGACAGGAAACAATAAGCGTGATAATACCGCTTTCCTAAAAATATATCTCCAAAATAAGTTTAATTAATTAATTATGTCATAACATACATTTACTGGCCAAAAAAATAACCAATTTTTTTGATATAATTTTTTTATTACAGGTTTTATACTTGATGCAAACTCAAAGAATGTTTGAGTGAATCGCACAATCACCATAAAGCATTACATTTAAATTGATAGACAGCTACCAGGTAAACATTAGTTTACTTTTAATCTATCATTATAAACTATTCGAGAGGCCATAATATTCATCTTGTAACACTAAAACGTGATTAGCTCATTATTTAATTGTTCGGAATGTCCATAATTAAGTTTTAGCCAGTTCATTAAAACGTGTTTCCATTAAACTCAACATATTACAATTTGTGTATATTGATATCAACTTATTTTATATTCAACGAACATACCCTCTAATTTTTATGGTAGCTACGAAAACAATTTTATGAAGACACAACCACTTGGTAATTTTTTTTTTAATTTATGTGACAATAGTGTATAAAATTAAATTTTGTATTAAAAATTATAACAGATCGACGCTTTCGTACACAGACGAGCCTTAGGCCTAACCTGCTCCTCGTTGTTCATACGTTGTTTCGCTGCGACAATTATAAACACTATAGTCTGTGGCAATGAAGTAAGTTGCATGGATTTTGAAATATTGGATGTTGAATATATACGTTTTACATTTGGGCAAGTTTCACAGTCTTACTAGTTATATGTGAATACAATAAGTTTCGTCGAAGTTTCGAAAAAGTTCATGGCAATATTTCACCATTTTATGCTTCCTGGTATCAATCATTTCCGAGCTTTATGGTGTTGTTGCAATAAAATACTATTTAGGTGAGTGTTCTATACTGGGAAACTTGGAACAATACCGCCTCGAGTTTATTTTTCAGGTAAAACTGCCTTTAGCTGCTGCACGCGTGAAAGGTAAAACCGAGTGTCTATCACCATTTCGCGGGTTCCGAAATCCGCCAATGTCAGACACTTTGCCGACCTCCCGCGGCGCAGACGGTTGGTGCGCCGCCGGTCTGGGGTGCGGGAGGCTCTGGGTTCGNGTGCGCCGCCGGTCTGGGGTGCGGGAGGCTCTGGGTTCGAATCCTAGGTAAGGCATGAGTGTTAGTTTTTTAGGTCGTAAGTTAGTTTGTAAGCCGTCACCTAAAAAGCCTCCAGGCATAACACCGGGGGACGTTAATAAGCTATTTCCAATTAAATACAATCGAAAGAAACATGCCATGCTATGCTGCATGTGGCTGTAGTAATATACAAACACTACGAATGTCAAGTTCTACACATTCCATAAAGACGATAATATGCACAGGCAGACGGTAAATGCTTGTAGAGAGTTAAGAGGTTTTGGTCGGCCCTTAACATCGAGATCTTGAGAATTGATGAAGGTCATATGAGGTGACGATTGTGAAGCGAAGGGATGCAAGAGCTCGGGAAACGGGAGCGTCCCGAGGAAAGACGCTGGCGAACAGCAACGTCCACCACGTTTCCTACATGCAAAAACCGGATGACCTCGCTGGAATGAAACCCGGTCCGACTAGGTGGGACTGTAAGAAAGAAGACACATATATATCTTGCTGAAATCTCAGTTTAAAATGTCTTACACTGTGCACAATCCACAGCTGTTTTTTTTTAAGAGTCAAAATTTAAAAAATATGAAAGTTAACCNAAAATGTCTTACACTGTGCACAATCCACAGCTGTTTTTTTTTAAGAGTCAAAATTTAAAAAATATGAAAGTTAACCATTTAAGATACTTCGAAAAAAAAAAAAGAAAGTAGACGAAATTGCTAATACATATTACTTATCTTTTATTTGTGTGTTTCATATAATTACGTCAAATACGTAAGGCCATTCAATATAACATACAACAAAGATCGTTAAGATGATTTACACACCACCACATTTCTCTAAATTGCATTACATTGCAGAAGATTTAATTTGGTGTCAAACAGTAAGTTCACAAACACAGACCAATTTAACTAAACTCTCCTTTAAATATACGATATATCACTTTTATTATTTTTGTAGCCATAATATTTTGCTAACATCGCTGCAAATTCTCGTAACACTGAACACGATAGTTACATCAATAAAAAAAAATATAAAAAAACATTGAACCAATGTGAAACATTTTTATTGTATTGTAACAGCTGAACACTATTTTGACAGATTGTGTAGAAAATTCTTGAACATTTAATTTTACACAATTATTTCGTACAAGATTTTGTTATATCTCGAAAGGATTAGGCAGTGTATTCCGTG
Organism: Clitarchus hookeri; assembly: GCA_002778355.1. Classification (NCBI taxonomy): domain Eukaryota; kingdom Metazoa; phylum Arthropoda; class Insecta; order Phasmatodea; family Phasmatidae; genus Clitarchus; species Clitarchus hookeri. Next base: position 100,814 of record NQII01002640.1, on the reverse strand, counting down.
ANGAACATTTAATTTTACACAATTATTTCGTACAAGATTTTGTTATATCTCGAAAGGATTAGGCAGTGTATTCCGTGAGAGCGCGATGGCGGCAAACTTTTTTCCCGACTTGATTCACTAATACCGTTAATGCTCATCTCCTATAAGTGCTTGGATAATTTTTAATAAACACAAACCTTCATCGATAAATGCAGATCGTAACAGTATAAACTGCATCCAAATCCGTTCAGTGGTTCTCGAGATTAGCGCAGTCATANATCGATAAATGCAGATCGTAACAGTATAAACTGCATCCAAATCCGTTCAGTGGTTCTCGAGATTAGCGCAGTCATACAGGCACACAGACGCGCCAGTGATTTCATTTTATATTATCTATTGATATCCAGCGCAACTGTGTTAATCATTAACATCGAACTGAAAGAACGATTGTACTGTTATGGTGTGATCAGGCCTTAGCTGAACGGCCTGCCTGATCACACCTTCAAACATTAAACCAGGAAACGAGCGTGCAACACCACCGAGCAGAAAGAAGACAGTTGCAGAAATACCCTCCACTGGCCAGGAAACGGGGCCGCAAAAACAACGCGCCCGATATAGGCCGGCGTAACACCCGGAACAGCGTCTTTTGCCTTTTGTCGTCGACCCGACCAGAGAGAATACCACGGAAGACGGGTGTGTCCTGCCGTCGTTAGTGTCTAGATGTGTTGTAAAGTCAATGATTTGCTTGGGAAATCGGTATTTGGGTGAGAGGCTGGCAGATTGGCCAACTATGTAATCAGTGATTGGTTGGTGTGGGGATTTAGGGGAACCGACTAATAATTCCTGGTAACCCTACAGCGAAAGGCGGGGTCCTCCACCATCTTTACTGGAATAAAACCCCGGATTGGGTGGAGCGACGAGCTACTAAGAGAGTAACTGGGTAACGAACACTATATGTAAATCTTTATATAACAATTCTGAATTTATTTTCCCACAGTTAATTTTTAAATATTTTTTATATACTTTTTTAGAACTGAGGTTACTGTGGTCAGGGTCAAGGCCACTCACTTGCGACATGGCTATCGTGGTCAACAACATAAACAAACATGGCCACTGTCCCTTCTGATCCGGTGGGACTGGCTCGAAGTCATTCGCCCGCCTTGCTGCTTTGAGGACTATATGGCTCATATGTTGAGGAGTTTCGAATACAGTTGGCTGCTTTGAAGACTATTTGGTTCTCGCATCGAAGAGCGAAAATCCGCTTCAGTCATCTGAGGACTCAAACGAAGAATAACAAAAGTAAAAGTAATGGAATCAAAACATTTCTCCTTTTTTTTTTTTTTTTTTTTTTTTGGCAGGAAACGGCGATGTTGGGTAGAATCGCTAATTTATTAACTGATTTTTTTGGGTGAAACAGAACAACTTGTCAATGAGATGGCCACACTCAGACCGTCAAGCACGACCCATGCTGTGACATCATCCAAGATGGCGGACTAATCCTGAATCCGATTCCTTATGCCTGTGCCCGCTCTCTAAACTACATTAATACTGGCCAACAATATGGCGGAACACCGTCCGCCAATCAACGATCGGTAACCTACTCGTGAGTCAGCAGCCCACAGCAGCCCAGCCAAAATAGGATGGGTACACCCACGTCACAAGAAGTACCACGTGATTTAGTCTCTGTGCATGTATCTATTCTGTACTAGGACTATTGACTAATCCAAGACACAGCGGTCGGCCACCCCCAACGGTCCAGAGGGCCAACTGAGGTAACCCCCTCCCTTCCTCCTCCAACCCAATTCCATCGGAATTCGGCCGCGGGCAGAGCCACCCATCACTGACCACATGTCCTCGGGTATCNGCCACAAGTCATTTAGTAAACAATACGCGTCGTCTCATAGGCCCCAATGAGTCCTTAAGGCGACTCCCTGGTAAAACGCCGGTAAAACCAGTGTTTCCGCGTAAACTCGTATCTCACTATATAAATGTTCTGTGAACACGATTTTGTTCCAGGAAAGGTAAGAAATTATCTACGGCCACCACTTTTTTACTTTTATCCAAATTAAGCATATTCGAAGAGAGCCAATATAACATTATAAGTGGCTGTAAAAGGGACTTTCGGGGTCTTCACCCGTCTGGCGCTTGAGCTGCGGTGCAGAGTATTTGAGATCCTGGTTCTTTGACGAAACTATTAAACGTGCCCCCAGAGTTTGTACCTACGAAAAGACCTTATACTCTAGGCGCACACGGAATGGTACTTTAAAGATACCACTCATGCTGTCAATATTATTTTGGAACAAACCAACACAGTTAAAAACGGCTTTTTTCCAAACTGCCGTGTCTAAGAACATATCAGCCGGACACGAGCCAAACTACGGTAGGAGCCTCCACTGATCTTTACTACAGACCTTTCATCAACGAAATGACAGGGTGGCGCTGAAAGTTTCATAGGTACACGCAGCACCACGAGAACACAGCACGCCAGTCGGGGCCCTGCGCGTAGCGACGATGGCGCTTTTGTAGCGCGTGCCAGTGTAGCCCTTATAGCTCCCGCGCTTTTCGGCCAAAAAAGGAGGGAAACGATGAAGGCTGGCGGGCCCCTTAAGGGAAAAGAGAAAAGTACAAGGTCTGCAGTTTACTCCAATGCCTTACATCGCGTGTGATAATACCCTACTGTTACCAACCTAATTTGCGAGAAATTCAGTTTCCCAGGAATGTACAGCGCGGCCTAGAGACAGTCCGGCACAATGCTTCATGGCTAGCAGTGACCTTCAATTAAGCGTTCCATTTTTTTTTTTAGGGATTTCTCCCAAGCAAAATAATTAAAAACACAAGTTCTCTGCTGTAAATGAACGAGGATTACTATGGACCAAACTCCATTTGAGCAATTGTGCTGCTCTACATACATCTTCAGACTCCATAGCTGAAACAATGATTGTGATAATCGTCAAAATATTAGTACTGTTTTTTTTTTTTAAATTTACCGACGTAGTATACTGTGCCACTGAATTATGTTAATAATGTAATTGGCCTTGTCCACTGCCTGAAGTGAAAAAAAAAAGACACGCAAAAACAAATAGAATACGAGAAACGAAACGCTAACAAAAAAAATACTGGAAAAGGAGCAACAGAAGACTGAAACGAAATCCTCTACTTACTAACGCGTCCAATTTTTAATCAATAAGACAATGTAAAACGGAATTCTGAATTTAATCGGAAATTGCGTTTGTAAAATAATTACTCTGCTGGCTAGAGAGTGGCAATTAAATCAAATGCACTTCAAACGCTTCGCATTGGTGGGAAACGGAAACTCCCCTTCCCACAACGCCTCTATGTTTCTGGTTATCAAGGGTAGTAATTCCGTAATCAGGCACAGACATAGGATTTATGCCACGACCGCTGAGTTTATCGCAAACCAGACGGCCCGCTGCTGATCGCAACAATTCTCGACAATTACAACAATGGTAGTGATCTTATAGCTTCATCTTTTTATAGACGTNCCCGCTGCTGATCGCAACAATTCTCGACAATTACAACAATGGTAGTGATCTTATAGCTTCATCTTTTTATAGACGTCAATGCTGATCTATTTAACCGAAAAGTTTCAGAATAAGCACTTCAATAAGTAAAAAAAAAAAAAACATTGACAATACATACGTTTTAGTATTATCGGTAAAAATATTCACGGTTGAAAATGAAATACACAGTATAATAATCCCTCCTCCCCAAAAAAAGCTAAGTGAAAAATTTGGTCCAGATGGAAGGTAGAAGTGGGTGAACTCCAGAAACTTCACGTGCTTGGCGTTCAGATACAAGAGCCTTTTAAAATCAATGTTATGATATTTGAGCAAGACGCACTTACTGAGAGAAATATTTTGTTTCAGATACCAATCATAATTATTTGAGAGTATTTTGTTAACTAAAACAATAATTTGTTCTCTCAACTAATCTGCTCTTGCTGCAAGAACCTGCACTCGTTCCCTTCAATCAAATAAGGAGTTATTTTAAAAATAATGAGTTGAGCCGAAAATTTATTTCGTTGTTCTGAAATCATCTACATGTAGGCGCCAGTTTAAAGCATTTTTGAAAGTATGTGTGCTTGACAGCCGAATTTACTGCAACACAAAAGATTTTTATCCTTCAGATATAGAAATGGCTCGGGTGGCGTATTACTTCTTAATTTTAAGTACTTTCAAAAACTAGTATAAATCCAATCACAAAAAAAACTGCTGCGATATGCAAACGAAAAAAAAAATGTGCACTAACACTTATAAACGGCTAGCATGCATCACTACACTGAACACTGCTANTGTGTGCTTGACAGCCGAATTTACTGCAACACAAAAGATTTTTATCCTTCAGATATAGAAATGGCTCGGGTGGCGTTTTACTTCTTAATTTTAAGTACTTTCAAAAACTAGTATAAATCCAATCACAAAAAAAAACTGCTGCAATATGCAAACGAAAAAAAAAATGTGCACTAACACTTATAAACGGCTAGCATGCATCACTACACTGAACACTGCTANAATATGCAAACGAAAAAAAAAATGTGCACTAACACTTATAAACGGCTAGCATGCATCACTACACTGAACACTGCTACGATAATATTTGGAAGGCATGAGATCCAAGAAAAAAAAACACATGACGTCAACATGCAGTTAAATAATAACACATCATAAATGGTTATATTGGCTTTGGTTAAAACTTCGCGAAGGGAGTTGACTCTAGAGATAAATATACATTTNACACATCATAAATGGTTATATTGGCTTTGGTTAAAACTTCGCGAAGGGAGTTGACTCTAGAGATAAATATACATTTTTTACCCGTAGATATGAAAATAAGTACACACAACTATTTTATAAGTACGTTCAAATAACCGGTTTGGTTAGCATCANTTTACCCGTAGATATGAAAATAAGTACACACAACTATTTTATAAGTACGTTCAAATAACCGGTTTGGTTAGCGTCAACATAAGAAATATCATAGTAAAGTCAAACTAATATTTAGTTTGGCGAGAATAAGAATTTGGTTGGCTGGAACAATATGATCTCTAGTATCACAGAATATGTGGCGGTAACAAATATATCAGCTTGGTCCAGTACAGGCATTAACTTGGTTAGCTGTAGAGTAATTAGTTTATTTGATTACTTTAGCTAGAATTTACAGTTCGAGACTTATTTCGTCATTTCTGTTACGATTGGGATAATAACAGTGTTGGGTAGTGTATTTATTGATGCTTAATAACAGTGCAAACAGTCCCAATGAAACAATTGCAATAGAAAACAAAAAAGTAAAGGTGTCGGGGTGGTTAGGGCGTAACTTTTAGGCGAGTTTCCTTCCATGTATTTTTATAACAACGTAAACTCTAAAATACACACAGCCATACCAATCTTAAACTGCATCTACCAAATCCTACATGTTAGGGGCAACCAAATAATAAAAAAAAAATAATTTGGTTTCANCCAATCTTAAACTGCATCTACCAAATCCTACATGTTAGGGGCAACCAAATAATAAAAAAAAAATAATTTGGTTTCAACAACAAAATATTTAATGGCCCCTATTTAATATTGGTAGATCTACAAACAAGTATTTTGGCTGCGCCAAACTAATTTTTTTTAATTCAAGAAAACCCTTAACTCTCTGTAAGCTAGGATTTCTTACAGATCTATTCTTTAATACGCCCAATGGTTCTCTAAACACCTTATGAAGTTGTTAAAATAGGCACGTCCGGCTCCNCCAATCTTAAACTGCATCTACCAAATCCTACATGTTAGGGGCAACCAAATAATAAAAAAAAAATAATTTGGTTTCAGCAACAAAATATTTAATGGCCCCTATTTAATATTGGTAGATCTACAAACAAGTATTTTGGCTGCGCCAAACTAATTTTTTTTAATTCAAGAAAACCCTTATATCTCTGTAAGCTAGGATTTCTTTCAGATCTATTCTTTAATACGCCCAATGGTTCTCTAAACACCTTATGAAGTTGTTAAAATAGGCACGTCCGGCTCCAGATGAGGCCGCGGTGGTGTAGTGGTTAGACTACTCGCCTCCCACCAAGACGAGCTGGGTTCGATTCCCGGCGGAGTCGCCCTCGGATTTTCGCACGTGGGAATTCTGGCGTACGATGCCGTTGGTCGGTGGGTTTTCTCCGGGATCTCCCNCAGATGAGGCCGCGGTGGTGTAGTGGTTAGACTACTCGCCTCCCACCAAGACGAGCTGGGTTCGATTCCCGGCGGAGTCGCCCTCGGATTTTCGCACGTGGGAATTCTGGCGTACGATGCCGTTGGTCGGTGGGTTTTCTCCGGGATCTCCCGTTTCCCCACCCTTGCATTCCGGCGTTCCTCCATACTCACCGTGCTTCACCCTCGTCGGCTCTTAAGACCCCGATGTTAAAATTCACTCAAATCTCTTCACTCACTCTAGTCCCAGATAAATCATAAGGAAACTAAAAAGTCTAAGAGGTTTGCTATAACAATTTTATCTTTATGGGAAATTAGCGAAAATCACCGTACAGAATAATAAAAACTCAATCAAGCAACACAAAAAATAGATGGCGTGTGGGGAGTGCACTCAGGGCAAGGCGACACCCTCCGAGTGACTGTCTTTCCAGCTGGGACCCGTAGGTGACCGTCATCCCCGGGCATGACAGAAGTGAAGCCCTAGAATGGAGCGGCGCTGGAATGCAAGGGCGGGGGAAACGGGAGTGCCCCGAGAGAACCCGCCGACAAGCGGCATCGTCCAGCACGATTCCCACAAGCGAAAATCCGGGCGTGAGCCCGCCGGGGATCCAACCCGGATCGCCGTGGTGGGAGGCGAGCGCCCTGGCCACTACGCCACCGCTGCCCCTCAAGCAACACAACAGAGCCACAAGCAACACTTGAGAATCGGTGTTAACGGGGAAGTGACAAATGACTCCCAACGCGTAGCTACAGGATGCGCCAAGCAATTTGCAGCGGCGAACAACCAACAACCCACAACCAATTATTCTAAAGGAATAATGGAACTGGCTGATAATAACATGTCATGAAACCACCCTCTTAGATCTCCGGGTAATAAAGCAACTTACGTCACAAAGATCTGCAGGTGCAGATAAGAGACCAAAACCCCATTCTTGTAAGCGGCTCTGAAATATTAGCACTCTTTAACCCAGAACAATTTCAAATCATCCTGATCTTGGGTATTTTTCCCTTGGCAGAAAAAATAATTAATGCGTTATGTAACTACTCAGCCTACTTGTTACCACACTATTATTATTGTCGTCGAATGTAGCGTACTTCAAGCTCACTTCATTCTCTAAGAAATTACTCGCTACATCAGTGTATGAGTATAGTGAGAAAGCCTGAATTGTAAAGTTCTCCCCCATAAATCAGACGTGGCGTTCCTGCATTTTCTCAGGAAACAGTCAAACGCATATGGAAGTTCCCAACTACTGTATGAATACCAGCGACGCTAAACATTCCTATATTTGCAGCCTGATGTGTGCTATTATTTAAATACTACGTACAGGTTTAAAACTTTCATTACAGTTTAGGAAGTTTACGAGAATTTTTTTTTACAGTGTAGATTCTGATCCTGCCTATTAAGTGAGTTATTGCAAACTTTATGATAGTAGTGGTAAGGCGTTAGTATGCGACAAGCAAATGTATTCAAAATTCAGATTCCACAGCAGAATATAACAAAGTGCTCAAATGTATTATTTCAACCAGCGGTAAAATGAATGACGTTACGTATTCGTGCCCGCAGAATGTGTGAAGCAATTAATTAGGAATCTACAAAGGTATACCTGTATCGCGTGAATAATTTTTTCGATGTAAGACGTGTTTTACAAGCAATTGTGAAGGACGACATTCGAAGCTTAACGAAAATTTCAGAATTCGTCAGCCGAAGTTACACAAACTTAATTTTTAATAGAAAATAAATATAACAGATTTGGAACACAACATTTCGTAAATTAGAAGAAAATTCTTTGAAAACAAAATAAAGGGTTGTATAAAAAATCTATGCATGTTTAGCCTTTTACACCTCATTTACCTACGTGAAGAACTTATGGCTGTCACCCAATTTTTATAAAATCATTTTTTTAACTAACAGAACGCTGTAAAACTATTTATAGTCAAATTTTGTACCATAATTTTTTGATTCGACGCATGTTTTAGGGGTTGTTACAGATCTGTCATTTCAAACTTTAGAAAAATGCTACTGTTAAAAACAATTTCGATCGAAGATTTCAATTTATATTTAAAATGTTATAAAACTGTGAAATATTAAAGCTAATAAAAATTGGCTCAGAGGATGCAAATTTTATGATTTTATGGGATTTCAAAGAGAAGGGAGGGGGCAAGCAGACGAGCACGCACAACACTCACGTATACACACACACACACACACACACACACACANAGAGAAGGGAGGGGGCAAGCAGACGAGCACGCACAACACTCACGTATACACACACACACACACACACACACACACAAGAAGATTGAAAATTAATTTGAAATAATACCATTCTACAGTTTAACTCAAGTTTTTAAGATATCAATAAATACGCAGTTCAACATTTAATTTTAAGAAAAAATTGTTTAGTATACAACGTGATTTCATATTTAATATGACTCCGCCGTGACAGATCCGTGTAATGTATTTCGCCCATTAAAAAATGCATAAATGCTCACTATAGCTTACGTAGACAATGACTACTTGCATATGTTTTAATGAGCTTATAGTCAGCAGGATAATTAGATGCTTCTATAGTTGTGAAAGAAGCGTTATTTAACGACTCAAACCAAGGCTTCTCGCCACTGGAAAGCTCTTCAGTCAAAAGGGGCGTGTACGTTATATGAAGATGCTTCACTTTCTGTTTCGTTGGAATGAGATTCTTCAGAAAGTCAGTAACAATGACTGCGATCAGTCAGCTAAGAAGATCATTGTGAATAGTAAAAAGGAAGAAAGTCTTACAAGTAAAAAATCGTTGTTTCCACCTAAAATAGTTATTTATAAAACAGAGAGCAGGAC
>NQII01002640.1:79661-91777 GCA_002778355.1 Clitarchus hookeri | reverse complement strand
GGGGGGGGGGGGGCAGTTACAGTCTTTATAAGACCACACAGTCAAGCGTACTTTGATAATACAAGAAGATGTTATTCGAAATTCGTCTAATATAGAGTAACGTAAAATGCGCCTCTTGCGTAAGTAAGTTTGTGATGGAGCTCTGGACCACCCCCCACCCCTTTACGCCTCTTCAACAAACACATCGCCCTGGCTCATATTTTTGTATTGCAACATCATATTTTAACCCCCAAAATTATTTCTGTCTCATGCTCTGTGGTGCCTTAATATACTCTGTGGTGCCTTAATATACTCTGCGGCAACAATAATGCTGATTCCACGACCTGCTGTAGCCAACATCTTTTTAATCCTGTCGTGTTTCCTTAAAATAGGAAAATCCAGTTCGCTCGGGTAAAAGGATGTTCACGTTCCGCCACACCACTTCTATTGGCCTATTCCTCCTGAAGTACCCTGAAACTACCTTTGCCTTTATTAAGTATAGCCAAAAATTAATAAACTAGGGTCGTTATTGACATGAAATAAAATATAAATCCTTTCGCAAATAAAGTTAAAGAAAATACAGCAAGTTAAAAGAATTTGTTTTTTTATAAGTCAGGATCTTTAGAAAAGTATTTTTGCCTTTATTCCGTCAACTAAGCACTTCAGTGACAGACAAAAGACTTCATGTAACAGCTTCCAGCTACTGTGGCGAAACTATGTTTACTTAAAATATTTACCTTCACATATTACAAATAGCGCTAGGATATGTTAAAAGGAGAGTGGGTGCGCCATTAATAGAATATTTCCGAACACCTTTTGCCTTATCCCGCCGATGTAAATTTCGGTCTATAGTTTTTGACTCGAATCTCAGCTTGTACCCCACTGGCCAAAATTTAAAAATGTTCCGGTGCTACCGGTCCTTGGAATGAAGTGACCACCAGTCATCGATAGGAGAAACAAAATATCTCTACGGAAGCCCACCAACAATAAGTCTGTCCCCCACGTTTCACTATACAGGTTGATTCTAAAATCATGGGACAAACATTGAGGGGTGGTTGAGCTCACTAAAACCAACAATTATTGTATAAGAATATATGGGCGGGAGTAACGCGTTGAGGCACAAACACAAAAATAACACATGAAATGCAACACATTGTTTATTTACAACGTCGCCGCGAAATGTCTTTTTACAGCAATGTTTATAATAATTACTCAAAATTGCTACCACCGACAGTAATGTAAACTTGGTAGCGTCGGTGGAGTGATTGGCGAACAGATTCAAATACGCCGGGTATTTCACGCACGCCACCATTGTCAGCCAATCACGCCATATGTAGAGGTCGCCAAGCATGCGTGACTGTTGGTGGATGCATTTCCAGCAACTGTTTTAACATTTTCTGTACGGAATCACTCGTTAAGTATGCTGCTAATGAACATTCTATGTTTCCGTTAATATGTTATGTTTTTGTGTTTGTGCCTCAACGCATCACTCCCGCCCATATATTCCTATACAATAATTGTTTATTTTAGTGAGCTCTACCACCCCTCAATGTTTGTCCCATGATTTTAGAACCATTCTGTATAGAGGATCAAGACTGCTGGGATCTCAGCTACCCGTGCTCCCCCCTCCCCCCTCTCGCCCACAGTCAAGCCGTGCGGCTCACCGCCGGGAGAACCAGAGTAATGCCGCATGGCATTATACCTAACTCACTTCTTAACACTGCGCCGATATGCACAACGCCATTAGGCACAGCACTGTTAAAGATAGCGCTGTTGAACTATGCTACACTGTTAGGCACAGCACCATCAGACACAGCGCAGATAGGCACAGCGCTGGTTTGGTAAGCTACATCGTTAGGCAAAGCATAGTTAGGCACAGCGCCGCTGTGCTATGCTACACCATTAGGCACAGCGCTGTTAGGGACAGTTGTGCTATGCTACATCGTTAGGCACAGCATAGTTAGGCACAGCGCCGCTGTGCTATGCTACACCATTAGGCACAGCGCTGTTAGGGACAGTTGTGCTATGCTACATCGTTAGGCACAGCATAGTTAGGCACAGCGCCGCTGTGCTATGCTAAACCATTGGGCACAGCGCAGTTAGGCACAGCATAGTTAGGCACAGCGCTGTTGTGCTACGCTACATCGTTAGGCACAGCGCAGTTAGGCACAGCGCAGTTAGGCACAGCGCCGCTGTGCTATGCTACACCATTTGGCACAGCGCAGTTAGGGACAGTTGTGCTGTGCTACATCGTTAGGCACAGCGCAGTTAGGGACAGCGCTGTTGTGCTACGCTACATCGTTAGGCACAGCGCTGTTAGGGACAGTTGTGCTATGCTACATCGTTAGGCACAGCATAGTTAGGCACAGCGCCGCTGTGCTATGCTACACCATTAGGCACAGCGCTGTTAGGGACAGTTGTGCTATGCTACATCGTTAGGCACAGCATAGTTAGGCACAGCGCCGCTGTGCTATGCTACACCATTAGGCACAGCGCTGTTAGGGACAGTTGTGCTATGCTACATCGTTAGGCACAGCATAGTTAGGCACAGCGCCGCTGTGCTATGCTACACCATTAGGCNCGCTGCCGCGGTGGCCCAACACGCAGAAGCTTTCCCGCGCCTCGCTCCCGGCCGCGCATCACACCTTCCCGCGCTCGCCCGCGCTTGTTTTAAGTGTAATTGATGGATTAATCCTCTGCTGGGACTCTCCCGCCAATCCATCATCCAGCATCCAGCCGCACTTTTCCTCCTGCGAGATACCGTCTTGTTTAAAGTCGAATGGGGCAAACCCGACACCCTCCAACCTCCCTCTAAAAGGCACGCGACTGTAAGTGAGGGAGGAGATGGGTGGGAGCCCTCACGACGCTCGAAGACGTCCCGGGGTAAACTACACGAGCGAGGTCAGTGCAGCGGCAGACAGCTACTCTCGGAGTAGTGCCGCTAGAATGGTGTTCATCACCCATCCGCGGTTACTCTGCAAGTGCAGTAGTGTGTATGTAAACACACGCCACACTACTGTTGCATACCAGTTCCTCTCGGCACTGCATGTAGCCTTATCGTAAATGATAGAGCGGTAAGTCTATACGACATAACTTCAACACTATGTTATGTCAGTTGGCGTACGCACCCACCACCATCGAAGGTACAGCAGCCGCTTCATCTAGCTTATGTCCCGATCGGCGTGAGTGTCCGTGAACATCCACAGTTCTGGCTACTACGCAAGTCTTTGTAAATAAAGACTGAATTATTCACCTATCATTGGTTACTTTAAACTGCAAAAACACTCATTAAACCGTACAGGGGATATGGGGTAAAGCACATGTTCCAAAATCGGGCTGTTTTTCTGCCAAAAGCAATGTCAAAACCAAAATTAATAGGATTTGAGGTAAGGTTTACGAGCCGCGCTAGCGCTGGAGAACCAGTCATATTCGATGGGATATTGAATGCAGAGGGCTATATAGCAATTTTGCAACTCATTTTATAATACAGCACGCAAAAGATTGGAATTGAGAAGAATCAGATCATAAGCCCGCGCATAGACTAAGGTATCTAAAACCCAGGAACAACTAATGAACAATGCACCCTGTCAGTCACACCTCCTCCAACAGTGGGCATAAATCCAACTGAAAATGAACTGTTGGAATTAAGGTGGCCGCCTGGTTGAAGGAATTTTGCAAGTCAGAGACCTAAAAGTGTTGGAGCGTTAGGGGCGACCGAGACATGCGCATCAACTCTCTTATCGCCTCTACGCGCAAAGCACCGAATAGACGTGCAGTCTTGCCGTCGATAACGCGCCTCTATGAGACTTTCAGCGGAGACCCTATAATTCTATGAAGTAATAATAATAATTAAGTTTTGATGCACGTTCCTATTCCTTTTTAAATGTTTTGCAACCCGGAATGTTCATACCTAAAAATGACCGTGAAAACACCCGTTTGAGCCATTTTCACTATTACAAAAACATGCTTTAGAGAGAAATGGAGGAACTGGAAGACGTACACAGACATGTAACGTTTCTTAAATGCTATTCGTAAGCAGACCTCACGCAAACACATTGGATGATTTTTTAATAAAACTTTTTCTGCTGGAGCTCTGCACACCGTTTGGCGGCCTACCCAGGTGGCCACCTTAAGAGAATAAAATTAAGTATAACATGCATTCCTCGCGGAAAGAGTTAATCAACACACTGAGGAGAGCGTGGGACAAATTGGTCCTGAACTTCCAAGTTTGCACTACCAAAAAATGGTGCATTAATGAGAATTCTGATTTGAAGAATGACTCTGACATTAAATTCCCGTATATTGCCTACTGCACCAAATAAGACTTCGTACCGCTAGAAGATTACATGGCAACGAAGATAACTCTACAAATGTATTCATAGTTTTTTTTTTATCATTTCCTTTCTTTATATTTGCATTATGCTGTAAAGATAATGATAAACCCTTTTTTATAAGTTGCATATACACCGGGCCATTGAAATTGCCACACCAAGAAGAATGCAAACTAACACAAGCAGATTTTTTGGCCAGAAATGCCAACATACAGACATAACATTATTACTCTTGCAGCTCGGTATGATGTACAGAACATGGGAAACTCACTACTGTGTCGTCCCACCACGGGCAACAATAATCGCTGCTACACGACTCGGCATTGAGAGGAAGATCTTTTGGATATCCATCTGGGGTTATCTGCGCCCATGTTGTTTCTATGTATGCCCAAAGTTAATTCGCTGTGGCCTCGGGTGTCCTGTAGCTGTTCTTTGACCACGTATCACATGTTTTGGATGGACAAGAGATCGGGTGAAGCGCAGGCCAAGGAAGCTATGTAGCATGGTGGTCATCCAGGAACGCCACATGCGGCCGTGTTGGTACAGGACCTCGGGTTGGCCCTGAAGATAAGGGACAACAGCAGGCTCCAACACGTCCGCGATATGGCGATTGCTGATCAGTGTACCAGTATTGCATACTGGGCGCCAGCGGGACTGGAATCCGATGACACCTATACCACAACTCCAGGTGCCAGGCCGGTATGACGGTGCATAATGCAGGACCCGGCCAGACATACGCCACGTTGCCACCAGACACGGACGCGACCATTGCGGTGCAGCAGGCAGAAGTGGAATTCGTCAGAAAATACGACGGTATGCCATTCGACCCTCCGGGCCTGATGTTCTGTTCCACGCACCACTGCAGTCGTCGTAGCCCGTGGTGAGCAGTCCATAGTAGCTGCAGTAATGGGCTCCTGGTCATTAGGCCCTAATGCTGCGGACGGCGACGCACCATGCATGCGGACACAAATTGATATGCCACGTGCCTCAACTCCTGAACGAGGGTGTTTGATGTCGCTGCACAGTCCGTGATCGCCATGCGCACCAGACGTCTGTCGTCGCGCTTGTTGGTGCGACGGGCTGTTGTTTTCCCTGAATGTCGCTCAGCCCGTCCCTCCTCGAGCCAGTTATCACATATCCGCTTCGCTGTGGCTGCATTTCTTACAACGCGAGCACCAATTTCGCTGTAAAATAATCAACAATCCTAATAAGCCACGATTCTCCCGCGGTCAAAGGTGGAAACCTATTCGTAAGGTTTTCGTGTTTTTCGAAGTGGCATGCTCACTCCACCTGTGCACACGAACAGCGGGGAAACGCAATGCCACTACCTCACAACGGCTCCCCGACCTTCAATTATACACCACTTATCAGTGTCGCCTTCAGCGCACGTGCTGCACCAGTCAGCCTAACTACTGATTACGTAATTATCCTACCCTGCTCTATGCTTTTCCCCAGTGTGGGGTCTTTCAGGTGCGTACTTCTTGGTGTTGCAATTTTAATGTCCAGTAGTGTAGTTCACCAAGTTTTTAGCAAAACAATAAGCGTCTTCAACAAAGTACAACCAAAAAAAACACGTGTATCTGTATCAACACTTCCTGGAGGGATTCACACACTGACTCGCCAGAAACGAACAGGCAGTGTCAGTACTACTGTCATCTTATTAATTTAAGGTAAATGTTGCTTCCGGCAAGTGTCAAATGTCACCTGCCATCGTCTGTCCAGTGGCCATAGCGGCTTGCCAAAGACGTACATAGTTATCTATTGCCTGCAGGCACTGTACCGCTCGAGCCGATGCTTTGTGCGCTTCTTACAGGAAGACGGTGGGTCCTAGGCAGTCACAACCAGACGGACACTTTTGTTTACCAGGTTGTACTGTACTGCTCAATAAACCGGCACCAAACGTCCGTAATTCCTGGCGGTAAAAAAGGTTTCCTGCAATAAGAGGGTGGCCACCGCTGTTATTTTCATTACGAGCGGAAGTATTAATTACATTTTGCTCTTAGGTTGAATATCCCGATAATATAAAACATAGTTAAAAGAGAATTGAATTTAAATTTTACTTAGTTTCCAACATTTCGTTTTAAAAAATACACTTTAAAATATCGGTTTTGGAGAGATCATATTTCTCTTAATATTCTATATAGGTAGAAAGTGCCCTGTATATTTCTCACTTGACTTTGCATAAGTAATCACCTTACGAAGAGAGTTGGTCGTATTCCACTCCACCGTGTATTTACTTGTGCAGAAATGTATTCTATACGGTTGTTGCAGCAACCTGGACATATGCGCATTCGTGACGACGCAGTGAAAACGTTCTGTATGCTTTACGAACAATTATTTACAAACAAGTTGCCAAAGATTTTCATGTAACTCTACAAATTAAATATTTTATCTTTACAGCGCCTCATTTTATGAAACATATACAACTGTTTATGTAGCTCCAAATTTATAATAAACTACAAATCTACAATAAGAGCTTGTTAAAATTCTACATTAGTTTTAAACATACCGCTATAACGTTTCGTAAAATGTCCTCTAATATACTTGTAGTGTTAGGAGAAAATTCTTTAGACTAGTTTCCAAAATAATTCTTTACACAATTACAGAAATTGTTAACAGTGTACCAGTCGCTGTAGGGTCGCTCGTACTGCTCCCAGACGTAAAATGTCTTGCAATCTGCATTCACATACTTCTACATCTATTTCATTTGAGAATTAGATAGGCGAAATATCGCCCCCCCTCCCCATTATGAATATGTAATTCAATGAAGTTCAGCTCGCCATTTAAGAAATCCTATATGGAACTGAATTCGTCAGTGGACAGCGTAAAGATGCGGGCAGTTAACTATTTCCCGAAAAAATTTAATTTGTAAAGTGAGCAAAGGAATAAAATTATAATTTTACAGTTACTTATATGCTAAAAAATAGAACTCATCGTATAGAATAACAATAATAAACTGTTCGGGTGTGGTTGGTATATTACCGCCCAAACGTTGTGTACGTAAATTCATGTATATTATTTTATCTAGTTTAATAGAGAGGCTTGAGTCAGTCTTAGTTCCAGTACTATTACTTATGTGTATGTATATACACAAACATACAAACTTCTCCGATTAATCATATAATAAAGTTTGAAATTTGTTACTCGAATTCATAATTCATTCTGCGAATTTATTTTGAAACTAAGTGTATAACAGTCAACGCATGGCATTCTAGCATGCTTACCACATCGGTGTTACGAAGCTATTGCCTAGCTTAGGAATGGTCTTTCTCGTACGGTTAATTATTCAATAAGAAATATGTATACACATAATACTTTGTGGAGTTAGTTTACATTTATTGCTAATGACGAATATTTGTTTGCATTTCAAGTGTTGGCACTCACCGGTTGTCAGAATGGTAGCGAAGTATACCAACTTAATTTGCGACGAAGCCGCATCTCGGGACGATAAAACCACTTCACTCCCACCCGCCTTTTACACGCTCGCTTTCAAAAATAGCGCCTGCGTACCGTGACATACAACCCGGCACCCTCAACGTTAGTCACCGCTACAGGGTTGCCAACAACTCAATATGAAATTTTGACATTCATACTAAAGTTTCCGTGCCGATCGCAAAATTTCCCTACAAATAATTAAATGCTAGAAATGTTCTTTTTTTTTTATAAATATTCATTAAAATCAAAATCTACTTTGTAATATTTTCGTCCACGATAGAAGGTGTAAAACATTTTACTTAGTCATGAAATAACACCATTTTCAAAGACTAATTGTGTGTTACATTTGACATTAAACTCTGAAATGTGTGAATAATTTATAAAAGTTTACTTAGCAGTAACTACTAGGGCGGATTCAGATGTCATGGTAACTATTGCTTATCTCCCGAAAATGATCCAACATTGAAATTGTACAACATGTACGTTTTAAAGGTGACACCACATAGTGTATGGATGCAAGAATGGCCGGCAAAAAAAAAAGACAAACATGCCAGCTTGAAATCACCTTTAAATTTATATAGTCTCTTACAAACTGTATACACTCATGTGATCGGGTTCGTATCGTAGGTGTACGAGCTGTTTAACTTTCTTCAAAGTAGACTCCGAGGTTGTACACGGTTCGTTGCCAGCGATGAGGCAGACGGGAAATACGATCGGCTGCACGAGATCCGTCAATGTGCGCCACCTCTCGTTGTAATGCTGTGACGATTTCTGCCTCATCGCTGGCAACGAACAGTGGACAACCTGGGAGACTACTTCGAAGGATGTTAAACAGCTTATACATGTACGATATGTACCAGTAGTATGATTTGGTATGTCCGAGTGCACATGGATCCTGGGTGAGGACCACAGGACCAAACGCCATACTATATGTTCATTCCATGCTGCCATCTTGGAATTTTCCAGCACGTGCTCTGTAATTCCAATGTGGTATCCCTGCTCTGTCATTCCTTCACATTGAATCTAGCATAAGACCAGAGGACTAGCCACCATCTTCATTACATGCGGCCATCTTGGAATTTTCCAGTTTATGCTTTAGAATGTTCCATATCCAGCTCTTTCATTCCACCTTGGTACCTCCTGCTCTGTCATTCATTCATATGGCATCAAGCAGAGGACCAGAGGACTAAATGCCATCTTCATTCCATGCCACCATCTTGTTTCTAGAGTTTTCCAGTTCACGAATTGGCTGCAGGATGATTGAATTGGAATACCTCAAGGAGGCAAAAAAAATTTTGTGTGTGCTATTACCATTACCTTTCGCCCTGCTTCACCTAAAGTCACTGACAAAGTTCGTATATGAACATAAAAGTCTTACAAATTACTCTTCTGTACCAAGACGATTTAAAAAAATCAGCTGAGGGGAAAATATGTGTGCCACATTAACTTGACATATGCTAAATACAGTCGTACTAATCAAGTGATAATTAATTTAAATAGTCATAGAGTACTCAAAGATTATTAAAACAGCAGCAGAACATTTCAGCTCTTCCCCGCATAAGTAAAATAACTGGCTGGCGGTTAGGAGGTCACTGCTCAACCATCATTTTTACTTGCAGCACGATCAAAACACATTCCTTTGTCAATATCACCAAGCAATAGCCACAGAGTAGATAGGTTTACAGAAACGAAATGCGGTGGTTCCTTTGATGCGAGCGAACCCGTCCACGAATTGGCTTCGCAAAGCTCTGTACAGGTCCATGTGTATGATTGGCTACCACGTGTAGCGAATGATTTCCTACTGGCTGGGCTGCCAGATGGTGAATAAGGTAGCAGGCGCTGATTGGCGAATAGCATTCTGGCATGTTACTAGTCAGTGGCAGCATTCTTCTTATGTGTACGTCTAGAATTCGTTGTAGTATATATGTATCAGTATTGGATTTCAGTGAGTTCTGTTTTCCATTACTTGCACATCCAATCCGAATGCATAAGAGTTTTGTTTAATTTTTATTACTGCAGATATTTTACTGGTCAAGATATGCCTTTAATGTATGCATTACACTAAATTATCAAGTCCCCAGTTCACATCTTTAGCCGAGATAATTTTCGTTAAAAAACAATAACTTAATCATACTTTCCATCCACATTTCCCAAATAAAACTACAGCAGCTAAATTTATTTTGATGTTAGTATTATAAACTGTGATTATAATTATGTTTGAACCTATGTTTGAAAAACTACAACATATAAATAAATTAAAATCGCATGCGCTACAGTTTATAGGTAATACCTTTACTGAGCAGATGTTGTGTATGGACTAAAGGCGTGGTATCGAACCCGACAGTGCTGTTAGTGCAAGTCCACGACGACTATGTTTCTAACATTTTGTGAGTCGTTACGCACTAAACACGAATCAGTGATGTCAATCAGCGAAATAACATTCACTGAAAGTCAGTTGAAAAGCTACTGCCGACTGGCAAATCAAGCAAATGAACTGAGAACAAGTGACTTATGGCAGTGGAATTCTTGATATTCAGTGGGAATAACAAACAAATCAGTTAAATTCAGCCACCATATTACTCATTTATATGACACTGGTTATAATGCGCTCAATTTTCACTGTTTTCTCTACCTTTGGCTTAATTCTTACTGAGTGTAGTATCACCTTCAATGCTATTGCTGTTTCGGTCAGTTAACTACTCCACTTTTATAAATATTAATTCCCAAAATACAGAAGTTGAGATGTGTTTTTTAAATGAGATATTAATAAAACATACCACCGAACCAGCAAATCAAATGTTGCAGCCGAAAACATTATAACCATCAACACTTGCTAACCACATCTGCGAAACCCTTATGATCATGCAATACCAGCAAACCAACCAACCGCACTGGAAAGTCATATCAACCACATTACAACTTCCGAATAAAATAATTTTTTAGTAAAAGTTATTTTTAAATCCCATTACAATTAAGTACTAATTATTTAAACAGCATTACGTCTTCAAAGATCATATTACAACTTCCGAGTGCGGTGGAATATAAACACTGTGTTTATTACTTATATAAGAATATTCATTTAAAAAATATGGTTCAAGGATTAAAAAATGGCTAAAAAGGAAATGTTACTAGAGCCTCAAAAGTGCTCACTTTACCGTGAACAGCCTATATCATAGTAGAAGGCGACGATTGGGCCGGCGTTCTCCAGAAGAGGGCAAACACCTTGTGGATCAATGGCTAAAGTTACATAAACACACGTGTCTTGAATTCTAGCATGTCTCGAAATGAACCCGCGAATTCTTCAGGTCTCTCTCTAGTAATAGGGTTGTTGAGAAAGAATTAGGCTATAAAGGGGGTGGGGGGGGGACGCAGCGTGGGCGTCTCCTTCATACCTTCCCCTCCCCTGGCAACTAGCCAGGGACCATGGCCGGCACAGCCTGATGGCGGCAGAATGCGAGGCCACGGACTGTAGGTACAAACAGTCCAAAGCGGCTCTGCTGCCGCGCATAAATTCCCCCAGCGCCCGAGAGTTTACGATCGGAGACGNTACATTTCTCGCCCCACCTGCCCGGTGGACGAGCCACGCCCGAACATCGTATACCTCGAGCCACCGTTCGAAAGTGAGGGCGGCCGATTAAGTCCACCGCTAACGGTGCATATATTCGGAGCATCTTCAGACTTTAAGAATCAAAACCCTTTGACAAATCTCCCCGTATAAGACGTGTTTGGTTGTTTACTAAATAATTTATGGATTAAAAGCATTTTATACTACTGTTTACATAAAAGTATCTTATTTTTATTTAAATTGAACTTTTGCTTACATTTTATCCATAAATTGTGTTCGCGAGAACTAGTAAGAAATTGTTCTCATGCAAAATATTATTATAGTTAGTCCGCACGAATGCGATGCTTTGTCCTCTTTGGTGTAATTTTCTAGACTAAGTTTAGCTTTTGTTTGCACGAGGTGGAGGAACAGTCGGAAAGTAGAACATAGGCAGGGCTTCAGAAAGTTGGAAGCAAACGCGCCCCTCCCCCCAGCCACACACACACACACACACACACAAGCAGGTATGTAAAATAATCTTCATTGAGTTTCCCCGCATGCACGACTATCTAACGAATTATTGGAGATAACAAATTGACGCCATTCCCACCTGAGGTGTGCAGAGTGGTTCATAGGGTCCTCAGT
Organism: Clitarchus hookeri; assembly: GCA_002778355.1. Taxonomy (NCBI): domain Eukaryota; kingdom Metazoa; phylum Arthropoda; class Insecta; order Phasmatodea; family Phasmatidae; genus Clitarchus; species Clitarchus hookeri. The sequence goes on along the minus strand of NQII01002640.1, from coordinate 79,843 downwards.
TAATGTTATATGGCACAGAATATAAGGTGCCTGATAGGTTGAGGGTAAACAATAAAGTAGTCTTTCGGTGTTTCACTGTACTGATTGGTTATATTGCCTCGAGTTTATATATACAGAAACACTTCCGAGGTGTGGTACTCTATTTAACTAACTCGGATTAACTGTGGGCGACATCTTGGGGG
>NQII01002640.1:53856-77244 GCA_002778355.1 Clitarchus hookeri | reverse complement strand
TTTGTCCCGTTCTTTCACGATCTTTTTCCGGCCGCAGCGATGTCGAAGATGTGATGTTTTACCGGATTCCCTATATTCACGGTACACTCGTGAAATGGTCGTACACGAACATCCAAATGTTATCGCTGCCTCGGAGATGCTATGTCCCATCTCTTGTGCGCCGACTATAACACCACGTTCAAGCTCACTTAAATCTTGATAACCTGCCATTGTAGCAACAGTAACCGATCTAGCTGCCAACCGCATCGCGTTACTCTGATTGGTTCCATACCTCTGTTATTTGCATACGCACGCCTATACCAGTTTTTTTGGCTCTTCAGTTTATCTCATCATAAAACAGGTTCACTTTCTACAATTATGGAAGGGCGATCACTTTCAACACCTGTCCAATATTATATTTTGTAGATACTATATCTAAAATCATTTCCCAAAAGAAAAAATAAAGTTGCAAACTATTTACATAATCAAACGTCAGATACATTCTTTTCGCTCTTGGTTTACACAAACACGTTTGCAAAAACTACAACTTATCGTCTGACTTCATTTCAAGTCTTATTGGTAAAATTTACCAAATAAGTATTAAGGAAGAGTCACTTGACAATATAATTTTTCAAAAATCCTAACTAATATTATAAATGCGAAATTGTGTTTGTTTGTTTGTCTGTCCTTCTTCCACGTCGCAATGGAGCAACGGGTCGACGTGATTATTTGTACAGAGATAGTTGGAGGGCCGGGAAGTGACATAGGCTACTTTTTATCCCCAGAAAATATCTCATTCCTTCGGGGAAATTCTTACTGGAAAATGGAAAGGTACACAAACGGAATAACAATGCAACGTCGCAACCGAGCAACAGATCGACGTAATTTCTTGCAAAGAAATAGTTGGAGGGCTGAAAGGTGATATTGGCTACTTTTTATCGCGAGAAAATATCTCAAAAAATTTACAAACGATAATAGTGAATCAAGTCGGATAAAAGTATGCCGCCAGCGCGCTCTCTTGCAATACGCCGTCTAAACCGTTAAAGGTGGAAAAATATCATGTAGTAAAGAATTGTGTAGAATAAAAAGACCTAAAAATAAACTCCGCGGTTGCATATATCTATCTATAACAGAGATACTTATATGTGTTTTTACCATTTAATTCACCGAAACGTTGAGTTTTATACATATAGAGTACAGAATAGAAGAATAACACAAAGTAAAATTCTACTTTATTTAAAAAAAAAACCCTAAACAATAATTCTGTAGTCCACGCGAGCGGAGCCGCGGGCACAGCTAGTACTTATATATAATTTTGACATGTATTCATGCAAAATAATGTAGTAAAAATCCTACATTTTATAGCGCTACATATAATGTATGCATGCAAACAGCGCTAGGTCGAAATATACAATTATGAAAAAATTTTACTGTATTAATGCCACTGCGACCACGATTGGCAAGTGAGCAAATATTACAGAAGTAAATACAAATCGCCCTTTGAAGTCCGCAGTAGGCCTAGCCCCAAAAAAATGTTGCTTTGATGAGGACTATGGTTTGAATAAATAACGAATCAATCTTCCTAATCCGAGCATCATCCACCGCGCCAAATATGACGTTTTATCGCTAGGAGGTTATCCAACTACGGAGATATCTTCACGGAACTCCGCTAAGCTCTCGTTCTGAGTCTTTTTAAACCCTCCTTTCCCAGAAATTGTGCCATATTTTTATCGGCAGCTACACCCGCGAGATGCGGCCTTGATAGCTGGCANCAGCAGTGCCGTCGACGCCCCCGGGGGTAGCGAGGGAAATATCGAAGACTGATAAAGAGAAAAGGAGAATGGGGTAAAGGAAGAACATCACACGGAGAGGAAATAAAGCGGCGGTGATGATGGCTGAAAGGAGATCCTTAAAAACTTGGAAGCTGCGGATAGGCGCAAGATGGGGCTTACGACCACGCCGCTTCGACGGAGGTTCCATCAGCGTTCTCCGGAGGAGCGCTAACATCCTGCAGAAGGACCAGGCTGACGTCCTGCACACGAAGTTACGTCGTCAAGGAAGAAGCAGAGCGTCCTCCGATGCAACATTGCACCCGACTGTACAACACGCACAAGGTACAAACACCAGCAACATTGTCAGAAAAGTACGAGTCATGCCACGTTTACTACTTTGTAACCCTGTAAAATATTTTGCTAGGAATTACTTATTTTAATGTTTTAAAAAAATTAACTAATAAGAGTATATTTCCATTGTGGACGCTCCAAAAAAACTTACATGATTTGGCACTCAGATGAGTGTGTGTGAGTGTACCTGGAGGATGCACATTAAATGGTATTTGGTGAGTGTGTGGTAACCACAGTGTAGTTTGGTGGTGGTAGGGTGATAGTGTGGTGTTATTTCTCTTTGTTTAGGCTCGGGTCATCAGTTTTAGTCCATGATACGATGAATCGATGAACTCCTCTACATACCATGACGTTTTGGGCAGTAGCATACTTTCTGCTCTACTGCAACAGTTTCCGGTATCAGCATGATAATTGTCATTTCCATGAAGCGACGTCGTTCGCATCGTGGCTTGAAGGCAGCAGACAGGACTGCATAAACGCACAGCTCAAAGTCCCGATTTGAATCCAGTAGAACATCTTGGGATTATCTGGAGCATCTTTTGAATATGAGGCCCACTTGACCAATATACAAACAGTGTTACAGGTAGAATGAAAACAAACTTCGTAAGCTGTTTAACAGAACTTAATGGAGAGCTTACCCTGATCGGTTAACCTTGTAACAACAATAAAATAATGTTTGACTGTCTGGGGACTGGGGACTTTTTGGAGACATAGTGTGTAGGTTTTGCTTTGAAAGAAGCACACTCACAGTGACTTCTAGCACTTGAAGTGTGTAACGATTACAGCTTGTGATTATTATTATGGGACAGAAAATTTTCACAAAATAATCATTACATTGTTATGCCTAAGGAGAAAACTTTGATACGTCCGCACGTGGATGCCGCGAGACTGCACTTTTCTTGCTCAAATTTCCTCTTTCTGTGTAAACATGATAGCTGAGCTTCCATAAAAGCAAATTGCTATAATCTGCAGCGATGTAATTCATTAGTGTTTTTTTTAAGTCACTGCATAGAGGAATGAGTGATTAATAAGAGATCTGGGCGACATTTAATAGCTGAGGTCTTTAGTGTTTATGGGTGAGGGAGAGTGGGGTAGTTTGGGAGCAGTGATGGGATGCAGTGGTCGCAGAACATAGAGAATTCCAAGAAAATCCATCGACCAATGGCACGTCCGCCATGTTTCTCGCATGTCGAAATCTGTCCACTATGGTTGCATGCAGGCGAGTAGTTTGACCACTACGTCACCATAGTTCCCACTACATGGAGACTAAAAAAACATGAACAAATATTAATTAAATTATTTTTTAGATGATCAGAATTTTATAAAATATACCAAAAGTCATCACACCGTAAGACTTTCCTCCACTACTTCACAGCCCAACAATGTGTTTAGCGCTACTCTACCCGACGTCGTGCATTGGTACATGTGAGCGGTGACTTCATGGCAGTGGCACGACAGTGAAAGCCCAGTACTTTGCCTTCTCTGGAGAGTCCTACCACACGCCTCTGTACCTAAATGGCGACGGAAGTCCTCTGCAGTCGCTGACCTGATTGTCTTGACGATTGGTTCGCACAACTTGCTTTAGAGTTTGTCGGTCCCATTTTCCCAATTAGAAAGTCTCTTAGGCCTGCGGCAGTGATGCTCATATCATGTGCAAGCTCATATCATGGCACAGTGGGGTTGAGTCCTGTCCACAGACAAGCCCATGTTTAGTCTTTGCAGTGATTCCCAGCGAGTGTATGTATGCAATGAGAATGGGGATTTGACAGTCCAGTTAATATAATTGGAAACGACTATTGTAGAGGTGGTGGTAAGTTGGCCTGAGTGCTCACGTATCCTTATATACTTACATTCTTATAGTACTTCCATGACGTCACCACATGACAATGGCATTGCTAAGCAGACCGCAGCACATTTACCTGCTGAGGAATTTCTCTGATGACATACCCGAATGAATGGGCGCCTGCAATCATGCCCTTTCGAACGCACACAGCTTTCTGTGTTCAGGCGATTGTGCCTTCACATATATACAATTAAACCGGGCAAGTTCACTGGGAGCAAAGGAATATCCGATGATTACAGATAAAAAAAAAATACCATTCTCACATACCTATTTGGGACATTTTCTCTCTAAAATCAATACGAGTTTGTTTGCAACTCTGTATACTGCTAACACAAACAAACAGATTGACGTAAAAATGGAAACATTTAACACGTCCTCTGCTGGTTATGCCTACAAGCGTCACAGTATACAGGCATTATCACCTGCCCCCACCACACTTGCACATTCGTTTGACGAAGACAAAAGCTAACAAAAGATTGGAAAATGTGTAGATTATAACTCCATTTTTATTAAAGAGCTGCATATGGAGATATTAAAATATTGCCTCGTAAAATGACAATACACAGTAACTCACGAAACAACACACGAAAAGGTTTGTACTTATGGAATTCAAAGAAAGGGTGGATTACAATTTTTAAAACTAAACACACCAACTTTTATTTTTCACATCGCTTAGATCCACTGCTGTTTTGATGATGATTTTAATCGAAATGTCACAAAACTGCAACACTCCGTTACCAAGTTTGGTAAGATTAGGGCACTACCTGAAAGCCGCAACCATGCAAGTGGTAAAAGGCATACGTATGCTGGGTTGCAAGTACGCAATTCCAAGGGTACGCGGTGTAAAAGAATGTAAACACATCAAAAAAGTTTTTCACCACCGGATTACCGAGTTACTACGTTTCTCACGGCCCAAGGTAAATAATGAGTTGAAAATGCACTGTCTATACAGAATACCATGCCGGACTTGACGACAAACACGAACAATTAGAAAAAATTGTCCTACTGGCGAACATCCGCCATGAGCACCAAAATTACAAGTGGTGGAAAACTTTTTATGTGTGTAGTTATGTAGACTTATCTGACTTCCTGACCACTTGGGTGGGAGAATTTCCTTTGCAACACTAGTGGTGCCCAAATGTACGGAAAATCTGGTTAAAGCACTTGTACGACATAAATTCTACTAGGTCTCTAGTGCACTTTAATATAAGCATTTCCTTTTACAAATTTTAGTGCAGAATTTATAAAAATGTAATATGTTTTATGGCTTACAATACTCCTTTTAAAGTTATATATATACATATACATATATATGTATATATGTAATGTTTTTGCAATTTTGAAATTAAACAGTGAAAAAAAATTAGACATTTGAATTTTACATAAATAAGAACAGTTTTTAAAAATTTTACATATTTTTTAAAATAAAACTAGTAGAGAACTACAATTTAAATTTTTTCCATTGTTCTCTATATTTACATACGACCAGAAATAAAACAAAATACAATATTACGAATACGGAGTAACCTTTTTAATCAAAATCAATATAGCAGTCGATGTGCATGACTAAGTTATATGACATTTCCTGTAAGGGTCGACGATTGTTTCGAAAACTAGTTGGTACTACTGGTGATATTCATGTACTGGGTCATATACAGCTTGTATATAGTGTGTAAATAAAAAAACTTATTAAAAATTACTTACTTGCTTGTTCCCCGCCAATGATCCCTTTAACATGTACAGAAAATAGTTTGACCTTGAATGTAGTTGCAAGACCGGAAGTTGTAATCAGCTCAGACTGTATGTGGTTTGTAGATAAGAACATCACTCATTAAATATATTATTATTTATTTATTTCTTCCATTCAGTAGATGGAGTGGGTATAGGGCAAGCTATTAGGTAATAGTCATTAAGAAAGATCCAATTATGCTAAAAAGGGATTTTTCACAGACTTGATTCAGAAAGTTTGAAAATACCATGAATAGACTATACTGGCTGTTGGATCATGGATCCTGGGGCGCTCACATTGTTTCATGACGAGCTGGCGGCCCAAAGGCAGGTGGTGAATTCAGGCGACATTCTAGTGACATAGACAGTGGCGCGCCCAAGGTTGCTTGCAAGGATGATTTTGCAGTCATTTGCCATTGCCTTCTGCAGTATGGAAATGAGCCAGACCCATCTACCACCTGAAAAATCCCAAGAATCGGCATCTACACGAACCCGGATTTCCCCAATGATGGGCGGCGTAGCTACACACTATAATATAAAAGTTTAAGTTAGATGAGCAGTGTTGTTGTGTCTGCCTGAAAAAAAAAATGCTTAGGTACACTCTTATTTAGAAATTTAGGCTTATCCTAATTTATTTTTGCTTTAAGAAATACTTTTGGAAATTCCTTCATTTTTTATTTGAGCCCAAAGATTAAAATCACTACCACCCCTCTGTCATTCATTTGTACACTCATGCACCAGAACGAACATTTTTATACTACTGAGTACGTTAGGAAAATATTCCATCTGAATTCTTCAGTCCAACCTGAGTTCAATACAGACTGAAATTTTAGTTAGCTTTCTTACTGGATCGTAAGTGCCCGCCACAATTATTAATGTAAGGACTACTTTTCGCGCCGAAAAATACACTGCCATCACATTTCGACAGTGCGGTAACTGAACTATTTCTGGTTAATCTGAGGTGTCTGTGCCGTTTTAAGGTGGAGGCTTAAGCTTGGTTTAAAAGAAAAGTCACTTTTCGGTCAGCCAATAAGGTTAAAACCGTAAAAGCAAGAATGTTTATGCACCCCAAGTAAATTAAATTTAGTTGCGACATCCAAATTTCAGTACCAAACTTAAATTTTACCTTTAATGAATTAAAACTGTAAACCTTTATTTTTTAAAATACATATTCCTAGTTGTTACAACTGTTCTATTAGTAGTAATTTAGCAAAAACCATTATCACTGGCCTATATGGCAAATAGTTGAAAAATAAAACTAAAAACAGTCATTTCTAATCATACATATATCAAACAACAAATAAATACGAATGCTGCTATGTTTGTTTTGCAAGCATTTCAAACGAAAAAAAACCTGTCGCAGGATATAAACTAAATAAAAAATATGTAACACAAAAAATGCGAATGTGGCTGTTCACACTTCGCGTTGTCTTTTTTTTCTAAGTTTCCACGAGCGTTAATTCGTTTTTATAGTACCTTTGCATTGTACGTGTGATTTCAATGTAGCCTAACAGATTTGCAATTTACTCAGTGCATTTGTGCGCTGTGCGTATATACGCGCGCGCACACACACAGTTTCTTGTTTGTATCTGCCGTCTATCTACTCTCTCTTTGCGGCTTGGATACTAACAAAGTTGACAATTAAAATTTATACGGAGGTAGTTCTCTTTGTTTGGAAAGATGTGCCACGATGTTACTATTTCAACTGCGTACCTAAATTAAAGCAAGTTTATATCCCTTAACATTAAGGTTTACATGAGCCAAACTTCATGCGATGATTGAACTGATGACACACTGCCTACACATATAAAGACTACAGAGGAAAAAAAAATTTAGTTTTGGTTAATAGTCACAAACGTTCAAATAATATCGCTTACTCGGAAAAAGTAAAAAAAATAAAAAAAATAATAAAAAAAAATAACGTGGTTATGGAAACACATTAAAGGTTACGGCAAAAATATTTAGAAAACTGGGTAAGAACGAAGATCCAGAATTACAGAAGGGTCAGCTGTCGCGTTTTGACGAGGAGGCCCTAGGCATACTGCCAGCGTAAAAAACCCTCAGGAGCGACCATGAAAAGACATAACGGCATACTTTTCACACACGGAACATCGGAAGAGATGACAACATCTGACTGACTGGCGTCGGTCCCTCTCCAGCGATCCAGCCGCCTCATACAGAAATGACGTCCGGAGGAGAAAGACATCGAAGCGGGTCCCACCGAGTTGCCGACCACCAACCACGTCGGCTCCAACTCGGGGCTCGGCAGCGAGGCAGCGAGGCGTCCCCCAATTAAGAGCCGTAGATGTAATTCGTGACTAAAATGCAACTCCTTATACGTGGAAAGCAAAACAATCTCCTCTGTAATCACCCACAACAATTTCACTGTAATTATGTGTAATCATATGGCAAACTTGCAGTTACGGATTTTATTCGCTGGCAATGTGCAATTTTTCTCGTTAAACACGTTAGTAAACTACTACGGTGGAGATTATATGGAAACTTTGCTATTTAAAATAACGGTATGGAATTCAAGTAACTCTAGTGGCGAACTGTTAATTTGTAAGAAAACCAACATGTCCAAAATACACGGAAATAAAACTATATGAAATAAAACTAACGTAAGACGAATGCAATTAAAGTTATATTGCTGTTTGCAAACATTTTACTTGATTCTACTCGTAAAAATTACTAAAACTGATTCTTCGGTTATTTAACGATGGTTTAAGATAAGTTTACTTCTGTGCGAAGGAATTAATACTCCGTGCTGTGTATCCAAAAGCATTATTTTGTTATGATGGGGGCGAACATTTGAGCTATTCACGTATTTAAAAGATGCACGTTCGAAACGGTTTGGCGTAGTTTTTTACAACAGGAGAAGGTTAAAATAATATTATACTTTTCAGCGAGTCTCGGATAAAGGAATAAACCAAAATAAATGTTTTGATGACCTTCCAAAGGTGAAGAGAATTAAGGGCATTTATATATGCATAAGAAAAAAATTGTGAATATCAATCAATTAATTAATTCACAAGTTTGCATTAATAACTGGAGTTAATACTCGTTTATAGCGTTGGGTACAACAGTTATTACTTATTGTATTTTATTTAATGTGTATAAATCTGGATGTCTGAACAGCCGATAAAAACACTAGCTGAAAGCCAAATGGCAATTTTTTATATGCGGAAGGATACACAAAACAGGCTGATAGTAGAAACTCACAGGTCTGTCAAAAGCGTTCAATTAACCGCGAAAAACCAGTATTATTCGTATCAAAAGACTCGATTATAATCAATTTCCTTAAATATACTCATTGATATAAATATTTTCACGTCAATAACAACCCGTTAATGTTGAAAAACTATTTTACGGATGTGATGGCACATACGGAACAAAGAAATTGCTACTGACAATGTTCCACCAAATGGTGTCACAGAAGTACGGCACCTTCTAATACCTCGTCAGACTGCCCAGGGCTTGTAAACGTATGGTCTGCGCGCGTCGACATGGTCAGCCATTGAATCCAACAAACGTCGTATATTCTCTTGCGGCAGATTTTCCAACATTTGTTGCAAATAGCTCCAAAAATCACGAACAATTAGAAATGGGGATGGCTGGCATCCCATCTGGCCCCACGAATGTTCGGTGAACGACATATAAGGCGACCGAGAAAGCCACAGGGACTGTTGAAACATGACGTAAACATTCTTGGGATGCCAGAACGGCGTGCGGACGAGCGTTATGTTGCTAGAAACTGGCTCCTGGTAAGAAACAGGAATAACCTGAAGATGCAAGACGTCTTCGGCAGCACTTTGTGCATTCGATGGGCCTCGTATCACGACCAGCGGCGAACGTCGATCACATGCAATAGATCCCCGGATCATCATTCCAGCAGCAGTGTACTTGTGCCACTGGGAAGGATAAGGAGATGCTGTTTGTAGCAGTGACGTGCGTTTTCCAAACTCTGGTGTGATGCTCATGCGTTCCCAAAGAAAGCACTGTGCGTGGCTGAAGAAAACGGGTCACCAGTATGAAACATTCCACTGCAAACAAATTCCAAGTAGTTGAGGTGTTGATGGTTAAAACACGTTGAGGTCGACGGGATCGCGTATTTACCTGTGCTGGACTAGGCGTCTGGAAATCGTTGTGGTGGTAATACAACACTAAAATGGTGCAACCTGATGTCGCTGGATTTCGGGCAAGAATGCCGCTGCTCTGTCCGTGCCCCTCTGGCAATTACACGTTCCTGCCTTCTGATGGTCTACAGGAATCGCCCAGAACTGGTCCTCTGTGTATGGGTACCTTCATGTGTCCACTGCGCCCAAAACTGCTGACACTGACGTCGGGACGGCAGAAACAACGGAAAATTCGACGCGCCCTACATCCTCCTTTTCGAAGCTCTGTTTCGAGTCTCTCTCAAAAACAATACGTTATTCGAACGACTGACTCGTGCATTTTCTCGGCATGCTGATCGATCCTTTATAAAGCCTACGGAGTATCGCACACATCACATTACACACACTTCTGAACAATGTTTAATAAACCACACGAAGAGTGATGGCAGTACCATTATACAAGGAATGTGCACGCATCATTGCACGAAACTTGAACTGTTTGTGTATTATCTTTTGATGTGCGTAGTTAACTTCCATGATTAACAAATTATTTTCGCGGTGTATGCAATTATTTGTGGCAATGAGTATACGAATGCTATTTTAGATTTTGCAGTATTTTATGCTATTGGTTTAAGCCAACTAAGGCAATAATTCAGTCAACCAATCATAATTATTTTCGTATTAATTAGTAATACGGATTTGATTTATGTCATATAAAGCATACAAACATTGCTACGATTCGTGGAATTTAACTATGTTCTATGTCCGGATTAACTTCCGATTACTAAATTATATATATATATATTAAATAGTACGACACATGGTAACAATATTAACTCATAAAATGGCAAAATATTTCGTATTACATTTGCCACATAATGGGACCCCGGGTATGTCGAAGGCTGAGAGCTTGGTGAGTTATTCCGCAGGTGGGTCGCCTTATACCCTTCCTCGAACCTTCATTTCGCATTCATCCACCCGCCCATGCCGCTCAGTAGAGCTGCTCTCTCCACGTTCCTCCACATTGCCTTGCTGCTCAGTAGAGAAATGCTGTCTCTATGTTCCTCCGCATTGACTTTCCTTCGGCTACCCACTCACAGGGTTCCGAACTACTGGGTCCTAGACGTTGTCGGCTTGCGTAAACCCTACGCTTGAAAACCACTACAGTAATCATATAAAGTCTGTTCGCGGTTTCTTTACACTTTTTGAATTAAACCTTTAAAAAATCGCCTCATATATGACGTGATTGGTTGTTATCTAAATATGCAGTGTATAACAGGCGCTTTATACGCGTGTTAAAAAAGGGATCCTATTTTTTGTGGTGGTCACGGTGGTGTAGTGGTTAGATTACTCGCCTCTCACCTAGGTATACCGGGTTCGATTCCCGGCGGGGTCTGTCCCGGATTTTTGTGCCGGACGATGCCGCTAGCCGGCGAGTTTTCTCGGGGATATCCCGTTTCACCCGCTCCTTCATTCCGGCGCTGCTCCTCACTGATCTCGCTTCACCCTCATCGATTCTCAAGACCTCGATGTTAAGAGCCGCCCGAATCTCTTTACTCACTCGCTCCTATTATTTGTTAAATCGCACATATTTTATAAAATATATTTAATTTTTTAACTTGAAAAAATAAAATAAAAGATGTGTTGGTAATGGCCAGTAAGAAATAGTTCTTATGCAAAATATTATTTAACTGAGTGCGAACGAATTTGATACACTGTCCCTTTGGTATAATTATCTAGACTCGGTTAAGCTTTGTTTGTATAAGGCGGAGGAATAGTCTGAAAGTAGAACTTCAGCAGGACTTCAGGAAAGTCGCAAGTGGCCGTGAATGGATTATACGAAGAATTTCTGAGCGGACAATTTCGTAGACGAACATCTATCTGTGCAGTTAAAATGTCGTGCTCCTCTTAGTAGACGAATTTACTATACGAATACATTTCAGCCGTCAGTTGTTTCTCTCGGGGACCAGCCAATCAGAAAATTGAGTTTTGTTATTGTATTACGTGGAAAAGTTCCAAATTATTCATGTGATTAAATATAGGTAATTTAATTTTTTTTTTAAATTTGTAACGTTGCGAGATGTAAATGTTAATTATCCTATCTCATTGGCACATGCTCGCTTGCAGCGTATGAACTTAAATTCTCTATATCTGGTCTGGCAATATTACCGTCTGAGGATTTCATAGTTCGTTCGCTCTCGATCACACCAACAACGTCCGTATACGAATCTCGTATACAAAGGCACAGTCGGTATTCAAGCATACACTGTAAAATTTAATTTTGCACTTTTACAAGAGAAATCCTTGGAAACCCAGTGGCCAAGAAAACCTTTCGTAAAACCACAAAACATGTTCTTGTAAAATCTACAAAACATATATCTGTAATAGGTATTACGAATTATAAGCTTGTATTTCAACTTACATTATTGAAAAGCGGAAATAAAATGATCATATTTTGGTTGTATAAAACAAATGTGATGAATTTATTACGAGAAAAAAAAAGGCCAAACTTATTTCTAAATATAATTCTCAAAAAAAAGAAAATCACACCTTGCTAGCACGTTCTACGCATTACTGGTCCGCATCTGTAACCACATGACCAACTTGACTTACGAGATTTAGACGTATTTTTGTATTAAATATACTAAGCTACTGGCTGTGCAAGAATAACATAACTTAATGTCTTGAGAAGGACAGTGGTTGACGAAGTAGAGGTTGTTGCGCTTCATATTGTCGTTACATTTCTGCAGGCAGGCTGCATATTTTCAGTTACATATTTGTAATAGCAGAGTATATTGCTTTAATAACGTGCGTCGGGACACCAGTTATTAGCGTTAAATATCTACAAAATATTAATGTAGTTATTCGGTTAAGAACAACGCCTTTATTTCAGTTTATAAGTTATGTGTAGATATGAAAAATTAACAGTTTCATATACAGTAGCGTTACGTGTTTCTGTTTAAATTTTCTTATTTGTTTTATTACGATTATTTGAATTGTTTTAAGTGTTTAAGTTACTTAGTATTGCATTGCGTTTCTTTTTGCACGCAACTACGCTCTACATCACCCCTAATTTTTGCACCAACAGCCATATACGCTTTGAGGTTGTTGAGTGTCCGCCATTTTGTCTCAGCTAGTGGATACGGGTAAGGTTAATTCTACTCAGGTTAGGAAGAAAACGTGATTTCTTACAGGAGAGTTTGGCGTACGGAACATTTCTGCCGCTAGGTGCGCAGTGTTCCAAAAGTAACATTTAATTCAAATTTTAAGCAATGTGAATATAAAAAAAGAGGAAGTGTTTACTTAGTTACGAAGTTATTATATATTTGATTTACGATTATTACAATTATCCTGTTTTTAACGCAGAAACCAATAGAACATCTGGTACATAGCCGACATTAGCGCTTACCTGGTGGCGAAAATGTTTGGTTGCCAAACTTTTAACATTAATCTTAGCAATCTGTAGTAAAGGTAACCTTGATACGAGTCAGTATAGTACAGACATTTATTGAGGTCCATTACAAACACAGCTCTTGTGATTTTACAAACGAGTAATTTCACTATATAACCTTATTTTACAGTACAAAAGTTTGTAAAATTGAAAACAATTTCTCAATAAAAATAACTTTTTTTTTTACAGTGTATCGCAAAACTTGAGTTGACTCGGTGCGGCGGACTACCGTACTTTTCTCTGGGATGTCTGGAGACGAAGGGAGGCGTGGGCATATCTTGAGCGTCAAATTGCGCTGCTTTGCAACTTTTGCTGTAATTACTTATTGCTGTTTATTAGCCAATTCCACGAGATGAAGATGATGAACATTTTATTGGAAGAGCGATTGGTCCTTGCAACTAACAAAAACAAAGAAATTTCGATTCCATCTAAAAATAACTAGCCAAATATACGAGGGTTATTCGGAAAGTAAGGTCCGATTTCGTATAAAACATAAACCATCACAGATTTTTCCGAAAAAAGTTTTTTATTTAATTCCTTACATGTTGCTCTATTTTTCAACATAGTTTCCATATTTGTTTGAACATTTGTCATAACGTTCTACAAGTTTTTGTATGCCTAAGTCATATACGTCTGCCGTCTGTGAGGATAACCAGTCTGTAACTGCTTCTTTCACGTCTCGTCCCCTGTGACAATCGTCTCTAAAAACTGATCACCTTCCTTATATCAGTCCAAAAAATCACGAGCACAAGCCATTCTTTTCATTTGGTGTTCCTCAATAAGCAGCCTGGGAACCCAACGTGCGCACAATTTGTGAAATTGCAAATTTTCAGAGACAATTCTGTGCAAAGTTATTCTAGCCACATTCGGAAATTCCAATGCTAAAGTTGAAATTGTGAATCGCCGGTCTTCACGAATCTTTCCGTCCACGGCATTGACCAAATCTTCTGTGATCACTGATGGTCGGCCTGATCGCGGTTCATCATGGACATTTTCCCGTCCGTCCTTGAAAGCTCTCACCCACTTACGCACTTTTCTGTCACTCATCGCCATGGGGCCATACACTTGACTTATCTGTCGATGAACTTCCGCTGCTGAAACGTTCCTTGCTGTCAAAAACCGAATCACTGACCGTATTTCACAGTTGGCGGGCTGATCAATTGTTTTAAACACTTTGAACTGGCACTGTAAACAGCACACTGCAACAATACCAATGCAAATGGCGTCGTTTGACGAGCTAGGCATGCCGGGAGTCGGTGCGCATGCGCGTNCACTGCAACAATACCAATGCAAATGGCGTCGTTTGACGAGCTAGGCATGCCGGGAGTCGGTGCGCATGCGCGTTACAATGTTCGCGCGACATTCGATTAGCTACGGCGGTTCGGACCTTACTTTCCGAATAACCCTCGCATCTGCTTTATTTTTTACGAAAAATATAGGTTATACGGACCATCACAGAATAACTGATATTTAGTTAATTGCGTAATACTTTCGAAACAAGTTTCAAATTTAGAATCAAGATATGTGTTTTTTTGCAAATGTTGAACTACCGCCATTTTGACATTGTTAGGTATCCCGCTGGCCAACACAATCTGATGACGAATGTATTCCATACATATTATTTAACTTGATTGACGTAAAAAATTTCTGAAGGCCTACACCAGAAGTAACAACGCGCCAAACAAAAAGAAAATGTTGAAATGACCAACATTCGTGGTCTGAAGTAGCTGACTTGGTGGGAATGCCAGAGGTTGGTCTCAGTTACATCATGAAAGACACTGCAACAACCTACATTCCTACACAAAATATGCCAATACTTAAGCGTAACTTAAGTTGCTTTCCAAGGAGGAACACAGGGCAAGAAAGAAGACGCGTGCAGCCCGAAGTCATGGCACTGAACAGACCGATCACCGATAAAGAACCGAAACTAAAAATAAGCCTGTGCAGCAAACAGGGGAAGACTCGGGCCAAAAACACGTTACCCTGCTTTCAAAAAATTTCCCCCGCTATCATCTGCCGCGCGGTTCGACGTCTTGGAATACGATCACACGAACAAGATGAAGGAAGGAAGAATACGAAAGGGGGGAGGGGGTGACAGGGCGGGGAACTCACTCTGCGCGCAAAGGGCTCCTTTCTGGTCGTGTCTCCGTCGTCATGGTTTTAGAATTTAAGATGGTGTGCAGCGAGAGAGGCGGTGAGTAAGGAACTGGGGAGAAAGGCATTGTTAAAGAAGAGAATAAGAGCCCACACTCAGGTTCACTGATGTAATGTGAAACTATTGGTTGTTAGCCTACATTCCTGACAGTACTGTATATATATATATATATATATATATATATATATGTGTGTGTACTGTATATATAATGTTAACCAAACAGAAGCAATTTTTTTCAAAATGTTTAAACATATTTGAAGTCAACATACAGGATGCGTTGATTTATGTGGAAAGTAACCGGGATGTGGCAATGCACCTCAAAACAAAGCCAAAAGTTCATATCAAGATATTCCCGAGGTAAGGGTTCTGCTGGCAAGCACTGTTAATAACTATACTTGATTCGCTCTTAACAAGCTCCTCTCGAAATGTTCACCGTGCATACGAATGCACGTCTGCAAATGTGGCATCAGTGACTTGTCTGACGCACTAAAACATCTCACTTGTGGCACGGATCTGCTGGCAACCTTATCCCACACGCTGGCGAAGCACTGAAATGTCCGTAACAGTTGTTGCGTGCACGAGGGTCTTCAGACGTCGCCACTGGAGTCAGTTCAGTTGGAGCACACAGGCCACGTGACTGGTCCTGCACGAGCCATCCACCTGCACGGGAACTTCTCACCCAGAGAGGCTCCAGCCAATCTACCGTGATGTTCACTAACGCCAAGCCAGAACGATTGCAGACACGACAAAATAATGGCGCGAAGAAACACTCGAAGGTTCACTCAAGCAGATTCCAATTCACACAACCGCCAATCACAAATAGTAAACAATGCTCAAACCACACATNACTCAAGCAGATTCCAATTCACACAACCGCCAATCACAAATAGTAAACAATGCTCAAACCACACATCCGTCAGTAAACCCTAGGGCAAACGTACAAGTAACACCCCTCACCGCTGTCACGCCAGGTCACGGAACGTACGGTCACACCAATACAAAAGTGTAAAATTATTAAGTAAGTTATGAAAGAATTTATAATATAAGGAACTCACGTGTAATGTTGCTTGCAAGAGATTACTAATCATGACAAGTGCTGCGTTGTTATGTGTATTTTTCCCATTTCTTTTCCAAATATGTTTTCCCATCACTTCCAGCAGTTACCCGATATTCAGGATTCATTCCGGCATTTACTGGTGTGACGTTCGCCAAGCCATCGTATACGAGGAATCAATACCAGTGATTTATAGTATTCCGTTGCAAACGCCACAGCCAACTTTCATAACACAAACGTGGGAGAACCACGTGTGCCATTTCGACATTACATACTTATGTAAAAATGCGAAAACGTTAAAACGCACAATCGACAATATCCAACAACACCTGGTAACCGAATGCCACGCGGAAACGGAACCGCAGATTCGCAAACGTCGAGGTATCCAATTCATGGGCGACTTGTTTACATGTTGTTGCAATACGCTAACCAATAGACACTTGGAGAAATTAATTTCAAATGACGAAATTATTATACAGAATGTCAATAATATCCTAAAGTCGGTGCATACAAACAATCAGGCCATCAAAGACATCATAAACAGTGTGCAAAACACAATGTCACAAATTGATGGTGGATTACATTTAATTGCGGACACCATTAACAACATAACACTTTCGTTGAGACAACATGGCACCTCATTTAACACAGAACTTTTAGCACTAACGCAACAACTAACACTTTCCATTGTTTTACACTTACTAAATATCTTCTTACAGGAACAGGAAATATTAACCTACATCATGCAGTGCAAAACACATCACCTTCCAATTAAACTCATTCCGGAAGAGAAGTTTTTTAACGACCTTCACGACTTACAAAAAATTTGAAATCCACGGAATTGGAGTTAGCAATATCGGCGACACATCACACTGTGTATTATCAGCTTACTTTAACAGAACGTCGCATCAGTCCTTCTCAATTTGTTGTTAAAATCCAAATACATCTTTTGCAGAAAACATCAGATTGGCATGTTTATCACTTAATACCGACTCCTTTTCAATCTCGTAATAGATAGTGTTATTTGAACACTAGTGAAAAAACNGGCATGTTTATCACTTAATACCGACTCCTTTTCAATCTCGTAATAGATAGTGTTATTTGAACACTAGTGAAAAAACTATAGCACTTGTTTTTCTGACACAACAAATTGTTGACTTAAAACATACAACAGAACACACGGATCACATTTGCCGCAATGCGCGTGCAAGACCAGTAACCAAAACTATACTCTGCTTCAAAGAAATGTTTTTCGCACGTCAACAACCACTAAAGATGGATGCATGTCAATTTCAATGTACGAACGACTCACTTTTAAAAATCACGGAATTTTTCCCGAACCGGTTTTCAATCAGTAATATATCGTCACCAATATATATATAGACTGCTTAAATGGCGCGATACACAAATTCAATCATGAGTCCATAGGGACAATATAATTAAATCTTCCATGTCACTACGAATTAAGAATGGCACATAACGTGATTATTCAGAAAACGCACACGTGCGACACATGAGCAACAAATACATCACAGATAAATATTGGCATTCCGATTCACTGGTTCCGCAACACTTATTTCCAACCGGACCAACTTCAAATAAACACGGGAATACATGTTTCGAATATATCTTACTTGTTACACACGGACTAGCACATTCACTCCAATTTGGATCAGGTAAACACCGTTTTAAATCATGATAGAATTGAGTTCCCCGACGAGCACAATTACGTATTCACGCCCATGATTACACTACAACAATATGCATATTTCATAACGACAGTTATTGCAATACACATCGGAGTCTGTATTTTCCTGTATTCTCGAATTTGTCAGATGGCACAAGATCGAGTAGCGCGACACCTGCAATGGAACAGTTCTCCGTTTTAATGTCTTCCTCTTCGTGCAGTAAGCACGGAAGCTCCCAACCCGTACGACTGCCAGAATGGACTAACGTGAACTGACGCTCACGGTACAGCTGCGGTTGGAAGCTGAAAAGGACACCGGATGTCATATCAGCGTGCCTCTCACATTCGTGGGTGGTGTGATACTGCATGCCTACCAACGTCTTCTAAAGTAAAACAAACTGCCGCGACACGGTGGTAAAAGATTTTCAGTTGCCTTCTGAAGTTCTGTCTACAGTAACAGAGCTCACACCTCCATATGTGAACATGCCTCGTTCGCCCATCCTTATAGCCCACATCCTATTAGTTAAATGCACCTATTTAAACTGCCGGTAGAAACTCAGATACTATGAAATTTCAAATTTAATCAAACATAATAGGGTCATTTAACAATCTCCCATTTGGTTTTCATACGATGCATTGTCTCCATAAGTTCCCGCAGGGTGCACCCATAGTATAAGTAGATATAATTTAACACTATTAGAACACTGATTTAAGGAATTAACGAATATAGCAACAATTCGTTTTCGCGACAGGTAACATGTACAGTAATACGTAGCAGTAGATGAATAAATTATTGTAAATATAGTATGAAACGTCATCTTTATATAGAATTTGATACGTACTTTGTGAGAAAAAGAACTGACAAAAGGATGCCTACAAGGTTCGGTTCTGGGGCCTATACTCTGGAACATAATCTTTGAAGGATTGCTTAGACTTGATCTCCCGGATGGCTGTGTGATTTATGGATATGCTTATGACGGGTTACTCCTAATACCAGCTTGGACTAGACGGGAGCTGGAGGAAAAGACGACAATCGCCCTTGAGGCGATAAGGACACGGGCAGTAAACTTCGAGCTGAAGTTTGCTGTAGAAAAGATGAACGCCATCATCCTGAAGGGAAACCTCCAGCGAAAGCCGGTGATTCGTTTTGAAGGGCGAGTTGTGAAACTCGTCCATCAGATGAAGTACCTGGGCGTAATCCTGCAGACCCGTCTCGCTTTCCATGAGCACATTAACTATGCTGTGAACAAGGCAGTGGTCATGTTCTACAAGCTCCGAGCCATGGCTCTGGCGAACTGGGGTCTCGGCTACCACACGCTCAAGCTCATGTACAGGGGTGTCTTCCTGGCTGTGGTGTAATATGCCTGTGGTAAATGGTACCCGGAGGTGAGCAAGGTACATGTTCGACACAAAATGATCAGCGTTCAGAGGGAAGTACTTCTGGGTGTTACAAGAGCTTATAAGACAACATCGAACGATGCCTGCATGTAATTGCAGGTAGGATCCCGCTCCATCTGCTTATTAGGGAAAAAGGTGAACTCGACGGCAAACGTGATGGAAGCTGCCCATCGCCCGACTTCTCGCAGCTACAACTGGAAGTTGCGTCAAGGTCTGTCTGTGGGCGTATGCTGACAGTAAGATAGCCAGCCCTCGATGGCAAACGTGATAGAAGCCGCCCATCGCCCGACTTCTCGCAGCTACAGCTGGAAGTCACGTCGAGGTCTGTCTGAGGACGTATGCTGACAGTAAGATAGCCATCTCTCGACGGCAAACATGATGGAAGCTGCCCATCGCCCGACTTCTCGCAGCTACAGCTGGATGTCATGTCAAGGTCTATCTTCCAGGAATGCATTGCGAAAGTGACGTGCAATAGGTCTGGAGCCATAAGTTTTCGTTCCATACACTCTGTATCAGGTATATCCTCTCTGTCAAGACAACCACACACGCCTTAGTATGTTGCCAGAAGTTAATATAGCGACGTTAAACCAAGGAGAGAAATTACATACATTCTCATGATGATCAACTATCTCATCAGATATTTACTTAACTCTATGATATGTCCTGACACGTCACATTTTCAAAAATATATCAGAATGAGAAGTTACACCAGAAATGCAACAATATATCCCTACAATACACATCAGTTTGGACCCTTCAAAAGTCACAAATACATACGTTTGCGCTGTACTGTCAATTCTCCGTCAAGTCCAGAATTTTTGTCCACACATAGCAAATCGCTAACAGAATTTCCAAAGATCGATTGCAACTTCCGATGGGTTGCTCTAGGAATAAATACTAATAAACACTTCGTTACTTTCCAAGAAATGCTTAAGAAATTCCGCCACTAGAAATTAACAGTTTCGGGGAATCTCTTAACATATGTTCATGAATCAGAAGTCTTTTCAACAAAGCTAAGTTCCCTACAATTTTGCTGAAACATAAATTACAACAAAACTACAAAACATGGTAGAAATGCGGTTTTACCGCCATTAAAAGTCAACTTATTGCGCGTGTAAAGCAAGAAAAGAAATATCCATGTCCCCTTTTACTGTACAAAAAAAACTTCGGGAACACTAAGTACAACCTCTATCTTTGTCATAAGTTTCAAACTTACAAGACTAAGTCTACGCTGCATTTACTGTCGCGTGTGTAAGTTAAGCCTGGGCGTCCACGTAACAACCATAATCAAGCGAGCTTACTCTTGAGGTTAATGTGCATATCACAAGGTTTGAACTAGATCAGGTATCATGTGGGTATTTTTTATTCAATGTGAAATTAATTCCTGTTCAAAGGCTGATTGCACACACATTTAAAAACTTCGATTTCTCGGATTTCCCCATCTACTACATTTAATATCATCCAGAAAAATTACAGAGTGTGTTAATAGCAATCATTGTTATTAACAAGAACTCGAAACACAAAATTTAGGTTACTCTTATCACGATGCCCGCAATATGACGCTTTAGTAGTAAATAAAACTCCTTCGTCCCTTCAGAGATGGCAATTACTGTTTCAAACCCCAATTAATACCAGTTCAAGACCTGCCGTCTATTATCTAATACTTTAAAATTCCAGAAAGACAAAACTGTAAAGCACACTCACAAATACCATCTGAATAAACATGAAGCTAAAAAATGGTTGCCTGTAAAGTCGGTTTTACGGGCGAAGATTTTACGTGACAACGTAGTGCTGCGCGCGCGGCAGACCGATCATAGTTGAGTGGGAGAGAGACGCAAGGCATTCGGCGGGCCTCTCTCTCGTTCGGTGACTCATCGTAACGTTACCGAGCGTTACACTTTTTCATAAGTGACTCCCAGTCGCAACCTAATTTAAGACGTTGTCACGTCAAAAAAAACAACCTAACCGAAAGCAGGAATTCGTATGAATTCAAGAAAAAGAGGCAGCAACACAAAAATTGACAATTATATAAAGACAGTTGACGATAAAACAAGTGTGCTGAAAGAAAATAAACTATGTCAAGAATTATTTTTAAAGAAAAATCCTTTTCCAGTTTCTAGACAATATATATGTCAATTTCAGCACGGATTGACTTTGTCTGATGCATTATTTTATTTGCGTTTTTACGAGTGAAAATATAGTTTCCGAGCCACACAAATAGCGGAAGCATACATATGTTAATAAACATAATATTCACAATATAAAATAAAAACACTCTCTCTCTTTCTTTATCCCCCCCCCCTTTTTCCCATTTATCTGAGTGTGTGTGTGTGTGCGCGCGCGCAAGCGCAATATTTATTGGGAACATGGAAAGAAAAGCGGAATATTTCATTTTCGAGGAAATAGAAATCAAGTTAACAACCCGATGACTCATGATTAATTTTAATTTACGCTACTAAGCCGTAAAATAAAGAA
Organism: Clitarchus hookeri; assembly: GCA_002778355.1. Lineage (NCBI taxonomy): Eukaryota > Metazoa > Arthropoda > Insecta > Phasmatodea > Phasmatidae > Clitarchus > Clitarchus hookeri. Next base: position 55,236 of record NQII01002640.1, on the reverse strand, counting down.
TTTAACTGTAATTTTGAGACAATAATAAAAAGATCAACAAAACTGCAGAAAGTTGCAATTTTGCACTTGCTGAACAGTGTGCATTAAAAAAAATTCGTCTTTGGATAAATTTTTTATATTTTAACTAAACATGAAGGATGTGGAAAATCTTCATTGTAATAACTAAGGGGGCCGCAGAAGCTCTTCACGGGAAGTTTCATATTTACATTTTAACCATCAATTCCTTCACTGGCTTCGCAGAATCACACAATTTCGTTCTTAAGGCGGTCACATATACGACTCGTGAACTGTGACGTAGCATGTTTGAAGAGCGCGTTTTTTCTGACGACGCTATTGAACATGTCCGCAACATGTTTACCTACGAGAAGAAAACACGCCTCTGAGAGGACGGCGTGGCACTCGCAAGACAACACGCAAGCTAAAATGGTTGTTTTAGAGTCGTCCAACATCGTTAAAAACTGCTTTTTTTACACTGATGTGTGTTAAGACATACAACCCGCACACTAGCGAAACTACGATCTAGGCTGTTCACGGTAAAGTGGGTACTTTTGAAGCCCTAGTTACTTTTTTTCTTTCAGCCATTTTTGATCCTTAAACCACTTTTTTTTAAGTAAATACTGTCGTGCAAGTAATTAACGCAGTGCGTGTAATCCACCGCTCTCAGAAGTTAACGTCTGAAATTAAAATAAAATATATTTATCGACTTTTATTCCCAAAGAGAAGGCTTTCAAAAGTGCTCACTTTACAGTGAATAGCCTATAGCAGCCCGTATTGAATATCACTACAGACTTCCCACTAATCACGTGATATGGTCACCCCTTGAAGTGTCGTAGGTACGCGCAGTACGACGAGAACACCGTACACCAGTTCACAGCCTTGCTCATAGCGGCGAAGGAGCACTTGATGCGCGCGGCAGTGTCGCCCTTATTGCTCCAGTGCTTCTCGCCCTCAAACGCTCCAGGCAGGCGGGAGCCATAAGAGTTATAATCCATTCACGGTTACTTCACACTTTTCTGAAGCCCTGCTAAAGTTCTACTTCCAGGATATTCCTCCGCCTCGTGCAAACTAAGCTTTACTAAGTCTAGAAAATTACACCAAACGACAACGCACCGAATTCGTGCGCTCTCAGTTGTAATAATATTTTGCATGGGAACTATCTCTTACTAGGCGCTACCAACGCACGTGTTTTCTCACTGTTTTATTTCATATTTATTATAAATTAAATATTATAAATTATAAAGAAAATATAGTTAAACTACAGTTTTAATGAAAAATAAGATACGGTTATGTTAACAGAGGTATAAAACGCTTGTGATAAATGACATGTTTAGGAAATAACTAAACACGTCAGACATGGGGTAGTTTTTCAAAGGTTTGATT
>NQII01002640.1:34270-53335 GCA_002778355.1 Clitarchus hookeri | reverse complement strand
CTTGCTCAGTGCTGTACACACTCGGCGCACGCAGCAGGAACCAGTAACCAGAGTGGAGCCGGGATAAACTGAATATATTGCGGCCACTCACGAGAGAGCGGCGAGGCACCCATTACACACGTGCTGGGACGTAAACTGCACTACTACGTTTAACTGGCCGATTAGGTACAGCACAGAGCAAAACACGGCTTACATTGCAACAGTTCACCACGCGCCGCTGTAAAGCGATACCACAGAGTACTTAGGCTCCCGCCTACAGAAAGCTTTTTCCAGCGTTTGAGTCCCGAGAAGCACAGGAGCAATAAGGGCGACATTGTCATGCGCATCGAGTGCGCCAACGCCACTAAGCGCAAGGCTCTGAACTGGCGTGCAGCGTGTACCTACGGGACTTCAAGCGTTGTCCGTATTACTTGATTGATGGAAAGTCTGCAGGAAGGTTTAATGCAGGGCCCTTGAGTAGTCTAGTACGGATCTGACGCGTATACATTGAGATACAGCGCTTTGGAAAAGCGCTAGGTAGCCATTATGGAGTTCTCTCAGTCGGAGTTTCTAGTGCACATGACGACTTGAAAGCACTCAACCACCCTCGTCTAAAATGTGTGTTCTCTTCGTAGATCAGCATATTGGACGCACGTGTAACAGTTTCACAGAAAAACGAGTATTTCAAAGACTCTGCAACGCAGTTCAAGCCCCAGGTAGGCGGAAGACTTAGCCCTTTCATCGTCACATTAATTTACGGTTTAAGTTTCGCAAAAACCACATATTTATTATTTTTTGATGACCAGCACCGTTATATTATACTTCTACGAAATACTGTTCAGCCTGTTGACATTACTTGTTAAGTACCCTTTCCTCGCATAATTGCGTTTTTCTTTTTATAACGAGAAAATTTCTGGCAGACATGAGTATCCCATTGCAAAGACAGGGGCATCGGTGGCGAAAATATGTAAAATACGTAACGAAATGAGAATCAAAACTAATAGATACAAAAATATGTACACCAGGGGAAAAATAGAAAGAAGAGTAGCCACAAAAAAAAAGTTATGGATGGCTTTGATTTATGCGTTGTTCGACGCACAAGTCAAAACTTTTATGCCCGCAGAAAAGAAGTACTTACTTAAAAAAAGCCACTGTCTGTACAGCGAAAATACAGGAATGGCTGAAGGTAAACAATATTGCTTATGGAGAAGAAATGTCTAAATTAGAACTAATTTGCGAATGCCCAGCTTCCAAGTATTATGTGGGGACGCGGTGACTGAGCGGTTAGCGTGCTCACCTCCCATCAAGGCAAGAGCCGGGTTCAATCCCCGGCCGGGCCACTCCCGGATTTTCGCATGTGGGAATCGTGCCGGACGATGCCGCTGGTCGGGGGGTTTTTCTCGGGGATCTTCCGTTTCCCCCGCCCTTTCATTCCGGCGCTGCTCCATTCTCACCTTGCTTCATCCTCATCGGCTCTCAAGACCTCGATGTCAAGAACCGCCCAAATCTCTTCATTGACACTCACTTATGGTGCACTTTCAGGAGACGAAGAACTTGCATAGAAGACGGCATATTTTAAACAACGATGATTTAATTAACAGTGGACATTTAAAGTTTTACTGGTGTTTGGAGTGAAGTGGATCATAATATGCATGTTTTTAAGTGGAGTCTTTTGAGGCGTCTTATTATGTAGAACTATACACTCTTTTAGTAGACAGATCCCACACAACATTACCAAACAGGTGTGCCCTCCTTTATTAATATTATCTTCATTGTGGTAACATTTCAATCACGTTTCTTTGGTTCCAGTTTTGCACCTACCGATTATTTTAGCGTTATTAAAATGTTCGTACTATGTTCAGGAAATGTTTTAAATCGTATTTGCATGCATGGCAGTTTATGATTTCTAAAACAGCATAATTTAAAAATAAAACATGGTAACAAGGGTTAAAAAATAGAGATTGTGTATACTTTGAACATAATTTGTTGCTAATACACGATCATTTTTACTGCGAATAATTCTGTAACCTTCCCCTCACGTGATCGTTTGTTCATTTGGTCGCACTATAATATCCACTTGATTTCCAGATCTAAATTGTACTCGTTTAAATATTATTACATTTAAATGGTTTTTTATGTAACACTAGGATGAGTTATACTGAAACTTATCTTTAACGTGAAGGGGAGAAAAAGGGAGTGTGGGGGGGAGGGGGGACAATCGATTATAAAAACCATGAAAACTCGGTGAAACAAAAGCATAGTTTGGAACTAGAGGTTGTTCTTGGTTCTGATACAGAACAGAAACTCGCATCCTGCACAAACCTAAACATGAAGTAGAGAGATTCTGCGCATGTACTGAACATTGACCTACCCCACACAATACAACTGTCAAAGTCACATGGTCAACACCAACGGAAGTGTTCGTTTATATCTTAATTTTCGAAACACAAGCCCTTTTATACGTATAAAATAACTTACTTACCAATTCGTATTTAACCCAATTGCAATACAAATTGGCCAGAGGAAAAGTACAAATGCTATAAGCACTGGTTTAAGTGGACAGTGTTTTAGCCTCAAATCCTAACCACGTTGTTTACGACAGTCGTATTGGCATAAACGCGGTTCAATGTTGGGACACGGAGACTGGTTNGGTGTTGCAAGGTAAGCTGGTACTTGCTCAGTGCTGTACACACTCGGCGCACGCAGCAGGAACCAGTAACCAGAGTGGAGCCGGGATAAACTGAATATATTGCGGCCACTCACGAGAGAGCGGCGAGGCACCCATTACACACGTGCTGGGACGTAAACTGCACTACTACGTTTAACTGGCCGATTAGGTACAGCACAGAGCAAAACACGGCTTACATTGCAACAGTTCACCACGCGCCGCTGTAAAGCGATACCACAGAGTACTTAGGCTCCCGCCTACAGAAAGCTTTTTCCAGCGTTTGAGTCCCGAGAAGCACAGGAGCAATAAGGGCGACATTGTCATGCGCATCGAGTGCGCCAACGCCACTAAGCGCAAGGCTCTGAACTGGCGTGCAGCGTGTACCTACGGGACTTCAAGCGTTGTCCGTATTACTTGATTGATGGAAAGTCTGCAGGAAGGTTTAATGCAGGGCCCTTGAGTAGTCTAGTATGGATCTGACGCGTATACATTGAGATACAGCGCTTTGGAAAAGCGCTAGGTAGCCATTATGGAGTTCTCTCAGTCGGAGTTTCTAGTGCACATGACGACTTGAAAGCACTCAACCACCCTCGTCTAAAATGTGTGTTCTCTTCGTAGATCAGCATATTGGACGCACGTGTAACAGTTTCACAGAAAAACGAGTATTTCAAAGACTCTGCAACGCAGTTCAAGCCCCAGGTAGGCGGAAGACTTAGCCCTTTCATCGTCACATTAATTTACGGTTTAAGTTTCGCAAAAACCACATATTTATTATTTTTTGATGACCAGCACCGTTATATTATACTTCTACGAAATACTGTTCAGCCTGTTGACATTACTTGTTAAGTACCCTTTCCTCGCATAATTGCGTTTTTCTTTTTATAACGAGAAAATTTCTGGCAGACATGAGTATCCCATTGCAAAGACAGGGGCATCGGTGGCGAAAATATGTAAAATACGTAACGAAATGAGAATCAAAACTAATAGATACAAAAATATGTACACCAGGGGAAAAATAGAAAGAAGAGTAGCCACAAAAAAAAAGTTATGGATGGCTTTGATTTATGCGTTGTTCGACGCACAAGTCAAAACTTTTATGCCCGCAGAAAAGAAGTACTTACTTAAAAAAAGCCACTGTCTGTACAGCGAAAATACAGGAATGGCTGAAGGTAAACAATATTGCTTATGGAGAAGAAATGTCTAAATTAGAACTAATTTGCGAATGCCCAGCTTCCAAGTATTATGTGGGGACGCGGTGACTGAGCGGTTAGCGTGCTCACCTCCCATCAAGGCAAGAGCCGGGTTCAATCCCCGGCCGGGCCACTCCCGGATTTTCGCATGTGGGAATCGTGCCGGACGATGCCGCTGGTCGGGGGGTTTTTCTCGGGGATCTTCCGTTTCCCCCGCCCTTTCATTCCGGCGCTGCTCCATTCTCACCTTGCTTCATCCTCATCGGCTCTCAAGACCTCGATGTCAAGAACCGCCCAAATCTCTTCATTGACACTCACTTATGGTGCACTTTCAGGAGACGAAGAACTTGCATAGAAGACGGCATATTTTAAACAACGATGATTTAATTAACAGTGGACATTTAAAGTTTTACTGGTGTTTGGAGTGAAGTGGATCATAATATGCATGTTTTTAAGTGGAGTCTTTTGAGGCATCTTATTATGTAGAACTATACACTCTTTTAGTAGACAGATCCCACACAACATTACCAAACAGGTGTGCCCTCCTTTATTAATATTATCTTCATTGTGGTAACATTTCAATCACGTTTCTTTGGTTCCAGTTTTGCACCTACCGATTATTTTAGCGTTATTAAAATGTTCGTACTATGTTCAGGAAATGTTTTAAATCGTATTTGCATGCATGGCAGTTTATGATTTCTAAAACAGCATAATTTAAAAATAAAACATGGTAACAAGGGTTAAAAAATAGAGATTGTGTATACTTTGAACATAATTTGTTGCTAATACACGATCATTTTTACTGCGAATAATTCTGTAACCTTCCCCTCACGTGATCGTTTGTTCATTTGGTCGCACTATAATATCCACTTGATTTCCAGATCTAAATTGTACTCGTTTAAATATTATTACATTTAAATGGTTTTTTATGTAACACTAGGATGAGTTATACTGAAACTTATCTTTAACGTGAAGGGGAGAAAAAGGGAGTGTGGGGGGGAGGGGGGACAATCGATTATAAAAACCATGAAAACTCGGTGAAACAAAAGCATAGTTTGGAACTAGAGGTTGTTCTTGGTTCTGATACAGAACAGAAACTCGCATCCTGCACAAACCTAAACATGAAGTAGAGAGATTCTGCGCATGTACTGAACATTGACCTACCCCACACAATACAACTGTCAAAGTCACATGGTCAACACCAACGGAAGTGTTCGTTTATATCTTAGTTTTCGAAACACAAGCCCTTTTATACGTATAAAATAACTTACTTACCAATTCGTATTTAACCCAATTGCAATACAAATTGGCCAGAGGAAAAGTACAAATGCTATAAGCACTGGTTTAAGTGGACAGTGTTTTAGCCCCAAATCCTAACCACGTTGTTTACGACAGTCGTATTGGCATAAACGCGGTTAAATGTTGGGACACGGAGACTGGTTCTGCGCAGCCAGCATGATCACTCTACCCCATATTCACTTTACGGCCATACATAATGTTCAAGCTGGTGCTGTCATTTATATGTTCCATTTTAACTTCATGACTAAAATGTAACACTACAATTTCAAATGAGAGGTCTTCCAAAAATGCTAACTTTACCGTGAATAGCTTATATTATAGTTTGGCCCAGCTCCGCGGCGGTCTGTGTGTTTTAAGATACAATACATCAGTCTGAAAAAAGCCGTTTTCAACTATATTGGAGGGCACCAAAATAATATTTACAGCATGTGTGGTAATGTTGAAGTACCATTCCAGCCCTCGTGTGGTGTATGTCTTTTCGTAGGTAAACTTACTGCGGGCACGTTTAATAGTCTCATTCACAGCTACTACCAGTTAACATGAAGAACAAAGCACTTTTATCGGACCCGATACATGGCGGTGTCATACAGGTATTAGTACAGTCCTGAGAGAAGAAAGCGTTCTTTGCAACGCCAAAAAGTTATACAGGATGGTCCGCACCTCTCGAATTTTTTCCTGTGAGGAACACTGAAAGATAGGATAGGGTGCACACCACGGTTCCTACGACGCCAGAAGACATGCAGGGACGTATTGTGGCATCTTGCAGAGGCATTACGCCAGAAACACTACAGGCCGCCCGCCATTCGCTACATGTGCGTTTACAGATGTGTATTGCTGTCAATGGTAAACACATCGAGCACATGCTTTGACAAGACATAATGTGGAGTATTTCAACCATAACTGTGCTCTTTTGTGCTATGCATGCGGATGTGATTGCATTTCTCCCTAGGTTGGTTTGTATCTCCTGAACTACGTTATGATCTGAATAAAATGTAATGCACTGATATCAGATTTGCACTCGCATTGCCCGTCTTCCCTCCGCTGCGGTGATTTCCTTTGTGCAATATCGCATACCGTGACCCTTGCCCCATTATGGTGTGCGCTACGCTGCTATAAGGAAGCGGTCCCGCCAGGATGAGTCACGCGCGTGTTGCTTGCTTACAGCTGTGAGTACAGGTCCACTGCCCCATGCTACCGGCCCACCTAACTTAATCATATTTTCACATTATTTCTTGGCGCTTCTGTGTTACTTTCCACTGCATGTTCTATATCACCGAATTCCTCTTTGCACGTACTTTCAGATGCCGTTGAAATGAATGTATGTTTCCAAAGGGAAAAATCATATGTGGTTTCATTATTTCTGTCCAGACAGTTACGAATAGTAACTTTGCGGCAAATTACTTACCCTCGTACGTAATTTCATTTAGCGAAAACCGCATTTCGTGATCTGCAACCGTTCTGGAAATTTCGGGAGTGTCCACGTTAGGCGGACCACCCTCTATTTATTTATAACCAAAAGAATTTAGGGTGCTGGTTACAAAAACAATCATTATTTTATATTTGCACGTAATGCTGTTCAATTTGTAGGCATTACATACATACAAGTATCTACTATTTCTTTGCATAAAAAAATTAAGATCTAATAATTATTTTGCATAACAAAATTTTAGAAAAAATTTTTTTGTGTTTTTAGACGTACAAATAATAACACCTAACTCACTTACCAAAATGAGATAATTCACTTAAAAATATTAAACCACGAGTTATTTTAAGAAATATTTGAAGGCACGCTATGAAATGTTTCCGCGTTAAAAAAAACTGCTCGAAATCACGAAATCTTTGCATATTTTCTGTTTGTGGCATTCTGAGTTTTTGTAACACAGATTTAGCTAAAAATAACTTAATTAGAACTAAGAAACTATCTTTCAGTCATCCTTGCTAAATTTTCTGTAAACGTTTTCGTTTATTTTGTTCATAGGCCCACAAAAAAACACTGAAATTGTGGTTTGACACGCCATACTGTAAAAACCTACGCGAAGTAATGTTTTATGCAAGGAAAGAGTACTTACAANGAAATTGTGGTTTGACACGCCATACTGTAAAAACCTACGCGAAGTAATGTTTTATGCAAGGAAAGAGTACTTACAAATAACGCCTACAGGTTGAACGGTACTTCGTAAAAAATATGAAATAATACCCCAGTTTTACGCCGGCAGCATAATCGTAGCACGGAAAAAAGAAATTTATATAACAAAAACACGCCCGTGTTGTTTACTATTCGCCAGGTATTCGAAGTCAGAATCGCGAGACGCGAAGGTAACTCCTCAGAGCGGTCTCAACCGCAGATGCCGTCCAGGAACAAAATAAGAAATTATGTTACGTACACATTAAATTACTCTGGTATAAATAATTAAATTTAAAGGAAATCAACGAAGAAATAATAATAATAATATTCACGTAATTACCCAAAACGAAAAATTCATCCCTCGCGATAAAGGAGAAACTAAATGACAAAATGGCTCTCCTTTGATGTCTGCATTGATGTCTACTTGCGGCAGAAGAGTGTGTAAAACGGACAAAAAAAAAGTTGATAAACAACTGCAAGCAACGTCATTGCGGCCTTGTTTGTCTTCAATAGTTCCTTTATCAGGATTTTGCCCAAGGCGTTACAAAATTGCGTCAGGTTGTAATAATGCCCTTTCTTGGCCAGTTTATCTGTGTTCTAAGTTCTCTTCTCTATTCACTGAAGCTCCAGTACTTCGGGTTTTAATTCTTGTGCCATCTAAGTAATCCCTAATTTATTCAGCCACCATTAAAATCGGCTGCAGTAAAATTTATTAAAACGTATGTGTCACACTGTGTGACAGTTATTTGTACGGAAATAAACCTTCCTTTGCACTGATGGCCGGGATACAAATCGAATCCGATGCTGTAACCACACGATCAAATACACTTGGTGGTCTATGTTTTACTATTGTCAGACAACTTGTCGCCTGCTCATGAACTAACCTTCAGCCGAACACCAAGCCTCACATCGTAGGAGGCAGCGGTGGTGTAGTGGTCAGACTACTCGCCTCCCACCTAGGCGAATACGGTTCGATTCCCGGCGGGGTCACCCCCGGATTTTCACATGTGGGACTCATGCCGGACCCGCTGGTCGGCGGGTTTTCTCGGGGATCTCCCGTTTCCCCCGCCCTTGCGTTCCGGCGCTGCTCCATGCATCGCTTCACAGTGTAAAAATGTTTTAGAATTTTTACAAGGAATTCTTTGGAAACTAGCTGCCAAATATATTTTTGTAACACTACAAATATATTAAAGCAAATTCCACAAAATCTAAGCGTGGAATGTGTGGAACCAATGTTGAATTTTAACAAGCACGTGTTGTAGACATNAAGCAAATTCCACAAAATCTAAGCGTGGAATGTGTGGAACCAATGTTGAATTTTAACAAGCACGTGTTGTAGACATGAAGTTTGTTATAATAATTGAGGTACATAAACAATCTTTTTATGTTTTCTAAAATAATGTGTTGTAAATATACAATATTTCAGCTGTAGAAATACAAGAAAATCTTTGACAACTAGATTAAAAGAATTAATTGTATCAAATACAGGGCATTTTTTTACTGTGCACCCTCACTGACTGTCAAGTTCTTGATGTTAAAAGCCACCAAAATTTCTTCANGTACAGGGCATTTTTTTACTGTGCACCCTCACTGACTGTCAAGTTCTTGATGTTAAAAGCCACCAAAATTTCTTCACTCATTCACGCCGTAGACTGAATTCGAGACAGCCAATACACACGCCCTACCCCCCTCTTCTGTAGCCGCTCCGGCCTCTTTCCCGTAACCTGCGGCAAGCGATACGTCTAAATACGACAAACAATGCAGCACTCGGGGTTTCATTCGCAGATTGACTGCAGCGGCGACGTAGAGTTCTCGCGGGAATGCGCAGAAGAGCCGGCTTTACTGCCGCCTATCCTCTGGAAAGGTGTGCCGCCGCCAGGTATTCCCAGCCACGGCCCGGGGCGACTGTGTCCCCCCCCCCNGCGGCGCCATACTCGTGCCAGCGCCGCGTTTCAAAACGCGACGGGTAATATGCATGCGAGGTGCAGCTCTCGGTCATCCGCACACGGCCGCTGTCACTACTGACTGACAACCCCCACCCCTTCGTGCAGCGTCACTGTACGACCAACTTGGCTCTCACCTAATTATGTTATGTATCACAAACGTTTCNACGGGTAATATGCATGCGAGGTGCAGCTCTCGGTCAACCGCACACGGCCGCTGTCACTACTGACCTGACAACCCCTACCCCTTCGTGCAGCGTCACTGTACGACCAACTTGGCTCTCACCTAATTATGTTATGTATCACAAACGTTTTATACTCTTCTTAGAATAAAAAACACATAAATATATACCTTATTTTGAGTTAAATTTGAAATTTATTTATATTTTAACTATATATTATATTTAAATTATAATTAATATGAATAAAAACACCCGGAAAAAACTCTTACTGGTAGTGCCTAGTGACAAATACGTATTACACAAAATATCATTACACCGAGGCACAAATGCGATACGTTGTCGTCCCTTTGGTGTAATCTTCTAGACACTGTTAAGCTTTGTTTACATTAGCCGGAGGAATATCCTGCAAGTAGGACTTCAGCAGGGTTTCAGAAAAAGTTGGAAGTAATCGTGAATGAACTATATGTGGAAAATTAACGGGTAAGAAGACGAATGCACAGTAGTGATGACCACCCACAAAGGCACGCACAGTAACCACAGCTAAGGTTTATTTTACTGAGGTTGGGAAGTTAAATGCTTTTAGTTTGGTAACTAAAGATTTTCGCCACCAGGATGTGCTGGTGTCACATATCTACCGGATTTTCCATTTTGTATGCAAGTAAATGGGATAGTTGCCATTTTCATGAAATATTTATGATTGTGTGAAATCTTCCGACGTGTGTTGTGTTAGAACCTATGTAAAGAACAAACTTTGTTCTTAGCAGTAGAGTGTAAATATAACTAAATATGTCCAAATATTGTTTAACATTCTGTCGTGAAACTGGGTTTAGCAAAATGTTGACTTACACAAATAATTCATTTAAATATATCTTACTCGACAAAAAAAAAGGCGTGAAAATGGTTAAAAATATTATTGTTAGGACTTTTATACGCAATTTCCTTAAATGAAAGGCGAAAAGTATAAAGTTCCTTTTGAAGACAGCTATATTTATTCACACTTAAATTCGTAACGTTTTTTTTTTTTTTTTCATTGAAATAAGCTTGCTTATGAACGCTCAATGCCAAACACAGATGTATTTTTTACCGTTTGCTCTTGTAAACACCATTGGAGGGCGTGAATAATTGCTACGAAATAAATCTAATACTTAAAATTATGGCTGGTGCACACAATTAGAGCCAAACACGAACTTTTACTCACAAATAAATAGAATTTCTCAGGCACTGCCTGCCGGCTGGCAGCTGCGAAGTTCCAATAGAAAATCCCAGGTTATAGAAATTCCGCCTCAGTGCGTTAATTTTAAAGATAGGTGTTTCAAACAAAATGCATTCATCACGAATTTTTTAGGAGAAGATCCCTACAAGTGTATACTTACAATAAAGATAGGAAGTATGTACTTTTTGTAAAACATAAATTAAAAAAATTCCTTGCAAGCAGGCTATACATGTTATGGAAACACATCCACTGTAGGGATCTTCTCCTAAAAAAATCGCGAACAATACATTTTGTTTGAAACGCCTATCTTAAAAATTAATGAACTGAAGCGAAATTTCCTCAATATTGGATTTCTTATTTAAATTTCGCAGCTGCCAGCCGGTAGGCAGTGCCCTTAAAAGCGACCTCTGTAACAACAGCACACCTTGCGGCAGAAATTACCCGCCCCCTCTCTACTGGCACTTTTTCCTATCATAATAAAGAGCATGATTCCTATCCTCTGTCTCCTGTAGCATTTTCTGTTAAACATGATAATGCATGAAGCAATTTTTTTCATTCTTTCCTGTCGAAAGGGTTTTTACGGTGACCATGCCGGTTTTTCCCTTTCTCTTTTAACTATAGTTTAGCTATAAGTACACTTAGGGAGGTTCTCATGGCCACAATCTGGTCATGGCAGCCCAATCCCTCTTTGCCATGATGCATGTCTCCTTGCATGATACTCCCTTCCTTGTAGGCGTATGGGGCTTAGCCCTGAGACGCACTTAACTCCCGTCCCTACCGCGGGATCATATAACACTAAGTTTTAGAGTAGTTAGTAAAAAAAAAAAATCGCTGCGGAAATTTTTCCTACGCCACAGTCTCTCATGAGAAATCTCGTTTTGTTCCTAACCGGACTAGAATGAACCTTACCGCGGCCTCGTCAGCGCACAGGCGTTTGTTCCCGCGCAGGGTCGGCCAGTTTTGCCACATCCCCCGACGGCCACGCGCATCCNGATTCTCTGCCGGCCCGTGCGTCACGTACATCACCGCGGCACCGCGGCCGAACACCTACCGTGAGAAAGAAAAACATGTCCGGCTTTCCAAGAACTCGCACCTGAATGGTATATCGGGCTGTTATGGTGTGATCAGGCCTTAGCTGAACGGCTTGCCTGTTCACACCTTCAAACATTAAACCTGAAAACGAGCGGGATTGCAACGCTACCATTTGGTCGTCGATCCTTGCGAAAGAAGACAGCAGAACCACGCGCTTGATATAGGCCGGCGTAACACCCGAAGCAGCATCTTTCGTCTTTAGTCCTTTGGGCGACCCGACCAGCGAAGCAGACCAGGAAGATGGGTGTGTCCGGCCGACGTTACCCGTCTCGCAGAATCAGCCTCCGGCTGCAACAAGGTGATGATTTTCCAGTTAGGTTTAATTAAAATGGCGTGAATCATAATGTAATTAAATAATCATCTTGGTATTCGATTCAAAGCTTCCCCGATCAATATTAATTTAAATAGCAACTGTATAATCTTCATGTAATAAAACTCATCTTATACTGTTGTGCTCTACCGAATCATGAGTCATTATTGAGCTACATCCCTAAATACGTCCAAGTACGAGCTAGTTCTTAACAGGCGCAAGGCGTATTTACGGATAAATCCTTGCAACATCTTTTTTTTTTCACTCTTGGTGTTCTTCCCGTAAGGGAAAATACAGTTCCATCATGTTCCACACATGCTAAAGGGAATGAGGTCTACAGATCTAGTAAGCCGGTGTAACTTGTGTACACCGTGCAGAGNCATGTTCCACACATGCTAAAGGGAATGAGGTCTACAGATCTAGTAAGCCGGTGTAACTTGTGTACACCGTGCAGAGCACACTGCATTGCACTACAGCCATGGAGACGCACGTTATCGTGCTGGAAGACTGGTTCCTGCGGTGTGTCGAGATATGGTCGGAGGACAGGTTTGACGTCGCGGTTTACGACGCACTAGTCATGCTTCCCTCAATAAATACCAGAAATAATCGGGATGTAAAGATTACCCCCCCCCCACTTAATACCATAAACCGAGGTGTGGGTCCAGTATGGCGAATGCGAATACATGGCGGATAGTTCCGGTCACCAGCACCTCTGCGAACGCCAACCATGGTCGTCACTTTGTCCAAGGCATAAAAAACCGACCCTAATCACTGGACACCACTGCTCTCCATTTGGCCTCTCTCCAACACCTGGGAAGAAACATGACCAAACTAATGAGAGACCACAAGCAAAGAGCAGTCTGTGCCATGAGACGCAGGGAAGAGACATCGGGAGAACTGACAGAACCGCCTAAGGAGAGAGAAGAAGAATGTGGAGGACAACAGACTAGAATGGCAAGGGAAGTCTCTCCACAAGGCAGCTAGGAGGAACGAAACGATACCCCTAAGTGACAGGATAGTAACCACCCAATGGCCAGACAAGAACATGGTGGATGCCCAAGTACAGACCTGGCCACTACGTGCAAACCCCAAAGAGCCCTGGGAGCTCTATGACGAGGTCATTAGAAGTGCCCAGGTCTCGAGACTGGAGGAGATACCCATCTTGATGGCAGCCCTCGTACTCCTCATAAGATCTATGGACAGAGGAGAAAAAATACTGTTTCCCCATATGGAATGCGTCGAGAGACTTACCCTCGCCCAGGTAGGTCTACCCACCAACAAGGAAGCACTCCTGAGCTTGCTCAAGGAGTGCTACTGGAAGAGGGGGAAAAAATTCGACCTGGATCTCATCTATAAGGATGCTGTCCGTACATACGGGAGGCGTACCTTCGACTACGGTAAGCCCTTCACTGGGTATACTGTGGTCAGGTATTAGTCCTTCACCTCCGACAGTATCCCTGACAACACCGGATGTGACAGCGGGTAACACCCCAAACAGGATTGACCCTTTCCTGGATAAGGCACTTGCTCTTTTTCCAGGAACCCGATAACGACCCCAGAGATGGCCCCGGTATACGAGATGGAGAAGATGGCGGGAGTTCAACTCCCAAGGAGCGGACAAGACCAGGAGGTCTATAGTTGGTGTAGTAAAATGTGTGTGTGATGACGATAAGAAGGGTCTGAATGGCCAGACTGGGATCCCGACGAGGCCCAGGCACGCACTGCTTCGTGCTACAGCTGCAGCTGCCCTGGGAAGCTCTCAATTTCTCTGCCACGAAGACTGCCCCTCAGAGGCATCGAGACAGGATGAGATAGAAGAAGGACGAGGAAGTGAGTGGTGGACGTGGTGGAGAAACACGACGAGGCCCATGGCACGTTCGCACTTGGCGCTACAGCTGTGCAACCCTGGGAAACTCTTCTCGCCCATCTGGATACCAGTCATGACCTAAATCTTATCGACATCCATGAATGTGACGGTTTCGATAGGCTGCAGTGTGGTGTAGTACGTTCCTTGCGCTCGGAGGGCGAGGAGGCGGGGAACAATTCTGGTTTACCGGTTGTCCCCCAAATCTGACTCCTACGACACACTCGAGCGCACTGGACGGCGAATTGCTGTTAAGGGTATATCGCCATGATTAATTTTACCGTGAAAGAAGGATATGCGCGGACGTATTAGGTATGTATGTAATTTGTAGTTTTTGTCTTTAAATTCATTCTGGCACAGCATGGCGGGTCCAAAATGCAAAGTTCCCGGTGGTACACAGCGAGATCAAAAGAGCCAATTTAGCTTCTAGTTTACGGATGTTAAAGTAAAAGTAGAAAGTCAGCGCTCCAGGTATGACCTTTTAATAGGTATCGGCCACCTGGAAGGGAGGTTTGGCGAGGCCAGCGCCGGTTCCGCGAGGAACTTTGCCTCTCGAACACACTTTCCCGCGACACCATCGGAGATGTTCGCGACGATGAGCAAGTGTAAGGGATAGACTTGCCAGAGGAACACGAGAACTTAAAACCACCTCCACCAATCGATTGTTTACTCGAGCAGACACATGGGGAGCCACAGTGCGTGTTTTGTCAGCGAGGGCGACCCAAACGCTCCTTCTGTCCAGGCGCTCATCAGTGCAGCGAGGTGGCGCGGGTGGGGCTAGGCGACTGTGGGCACTCTCTGTCGTCACACATCTTCTCCACCACCGAAGGACCACCGACGTCATGCCCCAAGTGAGTGGCAATTCTGCGGAACGTCCAGCCAACCCTCTCGGGGTCCCACTATTCGGCCACGCTCGAAGTCACTTAACTGTTTAGTTGGTGCTCGCCGTCGTATTCCATACATTGCCGACACACTACACGCAATGGGATCACACAGCAAACTGCACTCGTGATGTCAAACTACCTGCGATAAGACACTTGTTCTGATGGCTGCAGACCGGTACGGACAAGTGGTGCCCTTCCACTTACGATCGGGGTTCCGTCTACACGTGAACAGTTTGTGGCGTACAACCAGTTTGGATTGCGAGATATTTACTAGGCGTTCTTCAATGCACACCAGTGTAGTTTTAATGCAACTATGTATAATATACACCTCACAAAAAGTTTGCAATATTGTGTGATAAGGAATTTCGGGTGTTAGGAGTTATGTCGTTCTCTTGTGATCAACAGATAGCACACTAACGCATTGGAAATGCCTGGGACAAGTTGGAAACAGCAGTTTATAATCGTCCACAACCTCCAGACACACTCCCAGATCTCATAAGAGCTTTTCAGATGGAAAGGGACCTTCTTTGGAAGATCAAATCCACACATTGATTAAAAGCATGCCACAGCATGTTGGGGACCTGTACAGTGCACATGGAGGCCATACACGATACTATGCTGCGTTGGGAAGAAAGAAACCCTCCTTAGTCAGAGGCAACATTACGTTAAGTTGTTTTTCTTTAGTGTTTATTAGTCTGTGATATTGGGAAAAGGTTTTCTTGTTCGAAACACTTGAATTTTACCTCTTGTATCGGTACCATTGGTAACGTCTAATTGATATGCTTTTTGTTTATGTATATTCCATACTTGTTTGCTTTCTTTATGTATATTCGAAACTTTTTGCGTGGAATTTATATTCAAGTTGGTCAAAGAATTTTATTCATATAAAAATCCGAGTCTTTTTAAAATTTAAATGTAAACAAACACATTCATTACTGTTGACCATGTGACTTTGGCAGTTGTGCTTACTAGCGACGGGCATGTCATTATTACGGACATGCGCTGAAGACGAAAATCGGGTTTACCTCATATTTAGTCTATGGTTCGTCCCTTCATACATGGAGAGTCCTCTGTGACCGTTACTGTTACCACTGACAATTGCAAACCTAACAGCATGCAAATCCCTGATGTCTAGCTTGTTCCCAAACGTATTGGCGAATTTTTTCAGGTCCTTACACATTGTATATTTTGGCCGATGTTCAAACTGTCAAAGCAAAATTCTCTTCCGTTTTGCTACAACACATTCGTTACTACACAATGACTTGTTAGCTGTTCTGCAGTATTCCAAAAAATAAAATTACAACACTTCTATTTTTCTAGCAAATTCAATAAATTGACACACTGAAATCACTGCATAAGTAATTAAATTACTTTTCCCCATATTTACAACTGGAAATACAGTATTTTTCACGCACAACCCTTATTTTTGTGCATTTTCCCATTAAACTAGTAACTCCTAAACCAGGGACTATGAAGTTTGTATGAAATATGATGTCAGACAGACCAGGGGGGAAAACAGTGGTTCAAAGCTATAACATTTGCTCAGTATATGCATAGCCGAAATACTTAGTGTTAATGGTACAAGTCAAAAAGTTGCGTTGGGTGTTAAAAGTTCATTAATTACTAGTACACGAAGATATCCGCATGCACACTGATGTTTCGTGGATGGGAAAAACTGTACTTGCGGAACACTGGTGGATGAGTTGATGCGAAATATTTTACAGAAGTGTTTCTTAATTATATACCGTGCACCTTCTGATGACGTTATGTCCAATGTGTTGGAAGTAACCTGCCCGTTTTCATATAAATGCAGCCACTTGCCTACTCTTCTTACTAAGACTTCTTCGGACCTCGCGGGCTTTTCGTAAACCAGGCTCTTAACGTACACCCAGAAGAAAAAGTGCGGTAATACGAGGTCCGGGTAATGGGCCGCTTAGTCGATTCCAGTCGTTACCAGAGGTGTTATTGAGATGATCGTGAAAACTACCATCTAAATGTGCACAACTTTGTCATACCGGTACCGCATGTGGCAACATACTGCCAGCGGAACATCTTGCACAATCATCAACAAAACCTCAAGGAAAAATATCAGATACTGCCGTATTTTGAGGTTGGGAGGAAACACGTAAGACAGTCGCTGACAGTTACAACACACACATTGCCCAAACCTCTGTTCATCATGGCATGTGGTTTGGCAGGACCTCGTGCACAACTATTGCTCGAGCTGAAGCAGCCATCATTTGTGAATATGGCGTTATCGGTGAACAGCACGCGGCATACAAATCGAGAGTCTACAACAGTTTGTCCGAGAAGCCAGCAAGTGAACCGACACCGTCTATGGCAATCTGCTGGTGACGGCGATGCAGCTGATCGTGAAAATGAGATTGAATCCAAGTGTGGTGTTCAAGTCTACTATGTGCAGTAAGCTGGCTCACCAGACCTGCAATGCTCAAACGTTTCCATGCATTAAAGGACACAATTTTAATTATTTATAGAAGTTAAGGAAAGATACGTTCATAAACTAAGCAATGAAAAATGGCCACGAGATTTTTCTTTACTTGTATATATTACGCGGCATTTATGATAACTACACTGTGAGAAAGATATCAAAACAGCAATAGCCCAAGTGGGCACATCTGCTTGGGCACGAGCAGCCCATATGACGCCTCTGACTGTGGTGTGCGGGTGGCTGCATCTCAGCCACAGTTCAAACTACTTCCATGTAGCAAAATACAATCTGCCCATAACCGGTCCGATTCTGCTCCGATTCTGCGCAGCCAACTGTACCCCAGGCATGCAGGGATCATCAGTGGGCCATGGGTGGCAGCACTGGCTCACTGCTTCCGGCCTGTTAACCAACTGCCAGCCAACTGTTGGCAAGTCACTTGTAGCCCAGCTATTTGCCAATTACAACCCAGGCATTATCCACTTGTGGCTCACTTAAAAGCTATTCTCCATGCATTTTCAAAATAAAAAAATTATTATGTTTTATCTAAATAATAATAATTTATTTACCGTGCTTATAAATGTAAACTTTTTTATTATTCAACGATGAAATTTTCTTGTAAGAGGACAGAATCGAACTGATGACCCTTCAACTCATAGTCTAGAATGATACCCATTACTCTACCATGTATTCGCGTAGAAACTAATTAAGTAAGTCTGAACACTTTCCACAAATAAAAGTTGCATTATTAACTTCACTAGAAATACGATTTATGTTAGTATTACAAGTCAACACTGGGATTTTTTGTGTTTTGTTTAAAATACTAGTATTTTAGTTTTGGACTACTTTCTGGTAGTATTTAAAATGCAAAATAAATAAAATTTTTACATTTTATGCTTTGCAGGTTTCCCGTCAAGAAACTATTTTTTTTCCCCTACTACTAGTAATGTCCCATGATAATTTTGCTCCACATATGCACGAAATAAAAAAAATTGTAGCGACTTCAAATACGCTATTTGCTGTTTCACAACAACATACTATTTTGCATACCATAAATGGCCCATGAACTTGTTGCTAATATTTTCCTAGCAGTAAGTAACAGTTAGCATTATGTTTATCGTCTGCTTGTGGGGGTTGTGTTGAATTCTAACAATCACTGTGAAATCGTTTGCCCACATTACAATTATTCAAAAGTAGGGAAAGTAATTTTTGTTGATATAAGAAATGCAGACAGTTATGAATGCGAAAGTTCGCAATCACTGCCCAAAGTTGTCTGTTCACTGCTTGCTGTTTGCTACTTGGCTATAGACATAAATTTGCTTGAAATAAACTTGTTCACAAGGAACCAATCTCCAGTAGCTCCAAACATTTGCGTTCATTATTTCGAACCAAACAAAATCATTTAACAATAATTTTTTTGAGCCGAATAATTATTTGGTTATTTAAATGTGCATTTTTTGTAATTCCTTGATATGAAGCTTATAAATTATTAATGCATTTCCGGTTGTAACTGGAAAACTACAAGTTTTGTTAATGGAATTGATGTTCTTCCAGGCAGTGCAGTTTGTCAGAAGGGCACACGAGATGTGTTTTTTTTTTTTTCGGGTTGATAGCATTGTGCGTTTGGTTTCTTCGCGCGGGTTTGATTGCAGACTGTTTATGAAGGAACCAGAGATCGCATCTCCGTCGAAATGAGTACCCGAGGAGAACATAAAATGGCCGCGCACTAACTGCTCGAGAAACAACCCTCGCGAGCAGCCGGAGGAAACGCTCCAGGTTCCCGTGTGCCGTCGCACGGAATCTAACTAAACTGATTTAACGCGTGTTGCGTATGCTTGGTCTGCTCCTTTGTACGGCGGGAGAGGGGGGG
>NQII01002640.1:3052-34069 GCA_002778355.1 Clitarchus hookeri | reverse complement strand
TTTTTCAGTAACTTATTCCTCGAGGATAGGGAGGGGAAAAAAAGCGAAGGAAGAAAAAAAAGAATAATTAGGAGATTTTTTTTTCTCTCCGTGAAGCGGAGCGAGTAACTAGGACGGAATCGATAGGACCTGATGGGCCGGCCAATCACGCGAAAGGTTTGAACAAAGGAAACAGGCGTGCTGGGGTTTTTATCCCGCTGAAGGATTAGTATTTGTGGCGAGGGCGGCGCCACCGTCGACTCTGCTCGCCTCTCCATTATTGAGGCGCCATGCAAGTCTGATTAGTCAGCCTGGGCCCAACACACTCCGCATCGATCCCCTGCTAATGCGATAATGCGGCCCAAATTCGTGTCATTTCTCTCTCCCCCCCCCTCCTACTTCTTTGCCCAGGGTTTTAACTCCGCACAGTCTTTAAACACATTTTCTCGAATATTTGTAAATATTTCATCCCGCGGAATGCTGTTTGCAACCCCAACCCTAAAGTTCTTTCACGAGCGAGCTTCGGCTTCAACAAAAGTTAAATATAGCATCCCATCGCCCATCATTACCATCGGCAATAACGTTGAAAGCGTTCGACCAGCGTTTTACGACTCCCGAAGCTAAAACTATGATTAATAATTGGTTTTGATAGACGCCATCGTGTAATTGGCTATCCGTTTTTCCCCCCTCGATTTTTCCCTCTCCTATTGAAATATTTCTCGAGCCATTAAATAAATAAGTCCTTTTTTTGGAACGTGGCTCGTGGAAAATTCGTGGCGGTGCATAAAGAGTCTCGCTGAAGAGGTTCGATTCGTGAATTATTGTCGTTTCGTGTCGGGGCAGGTAGTTATATCCAGGCCATTATTGCAGCCTGGTTGGGGTCGACCTCTGTATCTGTAAGTAGCTTTCGTTTGTAAAAGTTCTGGATTCGGATCCTTATTAATGTCGGTTCTTTGTGCCATCCACGTGATATTTTTTAGCTTGTACAACAAAGGGCTTATCCTCAGAAAGCCTTTAGGCACTAAGCGGCAAGCGTTGGTGAAGACACAGGGAGATTAAAATATAGTTGAACACTGGTCGAAGTGGAATAAATGTATATTGCTATTATAGGGAAGTTGCATTATCACGTCTAGTTTTAAAAGCTATTGTAATGATGCTTTTATTCTAGTACATGTTTGTGAACGTTTGCTGACATAAAGAAAATATATGAAAAGGTTCCTCAGTTTAAGATGGCCGCCTGGTTGAAGGAATTTTGCACGTCTGAGGCCTAAAAGCGTTGGAGCGCTAGGGGCGACCGAGACATGCGCATCAACTCCCTCATCGCCTCTACGCGCAAAGTACTGAACTGGCGTGCAGTCTTGCCGTCGACAACGCGCCTCTATGAGACTTTCAGCGGAGACTCTTACCATTTTATGACGTAATAATATTAAAAAAAAAAAAAGTGTTTGATGCACGTCCCTATTCCTTTTTTTAATGTTTTGTACCAGAATGCTTATACCTGAAAATGACCGCGAAAACACCCGCTTGAGTCCCTTTCACAATCACAAAAACATGCTTTACAGAGAAATGGAGGAACTGAAAAACATAATCTGACGCATAAAGATTCTTAAATGCGATACGTAAGCAGACCTCACTCAGACACGTTGGACGGTTTTTAATAGAATGATTTCTGCTGGAGCTCTGCACACCGCTCAGAGGCCTACCCAGACGGCCACCACGTAAGCAGACCTCACTCAGACACGTTGGACGGTTTTTAATAGAATGATTTCTGCTGGAGCTATGCACACCGCTCAGAGGCCTACCCAGACGGCCACCACGTAAGCAGACCTCACTCAGACACGTTGGACGGTTTTTAATAGAATGATTTCTGCTGGAGCTATGCACACCGCTCAGAGGCCTACCCAGACGGCCACCTAACTCCCTTGGTTTCCACTCTTCTAGTAACACCACAGCTAACTATTGCCTTCGCAGAAGAGGCACTAGCCGTTAATTTGGTCCGACACAATGAGTGAGGTGTATCGATCTTATCTTCTGCCGAAATGAATGGAATTTTAAGGACATGAGGTACTTACACGTGAGTGGGGAAAATGCTTCTACGCGGATAGACTTAACTGAATTTCCGCTCCCCTTCTCTATCACCACAGTGGTTTATATATAAATTACCTTTTAATCACGTACATATGGTTTTGTTTGTACGGTACATTTATACACGTAACTGAATTAATGTTAGTAATGTAATGAGTAGTGAGTGAAAAGATTTGGGCGGCTCTTAACATCAAGGTCTTGAAAGCCGATGAGGGTGAAGCGAGGTGAGTATGGACTGCGCCGGAATGCAAGGGCGGGGAAAAAGGGAGATCCCCGAGAAAACCCGCCGACCAGTGGCATCGTCCGCACGGTTGCTAGGAATGTAATATCTAAGCGACGTTTATCAATTAAACCGCCTAATGTTCTTACGAAATAACACCAAACGTGCGTTTCAGTGACTTCCTTGATTTGCTCTACCCACTTTAAACACATCTCAAAAATGTTCAAATCTGCCGTTTAGATGCTCTACGACGAGTGGTGAAACGTACGTCACGAGTTATCGTTTGTGAGTAACCGAGAAAATAACAGTGTTAAAACCGTAGAGGTAATATGGGGTAGAGTGCGCGCCCAAGGTGCGCTGTAGGTAATTTGCGTCCCAAATTGCCCTGCTTTTCTGCCAACATGACTATCAAACAACGTGGACAGGGTTTGAGATTAGAACACCGTTTGTGTAAACAAGTGGTTTGACATGTTTGTGTACTTCTTCTGGCCAATTTTTTATGCACATATATTAAATTCAAATTAGTTGAAGTATTTTATTAATTTAAAAGGATTTGACTTTTGAAAATTAAGACAAATACGTTCACCACTGTTGGCCATATGACTTAGACAGTTGTATTGGTGTGGGGTAGGTCAATGTTAGGTATATGCGCAGAAGATGGAAGAATTGGTCTAACTCTTATTTAGTCTATTGTTAAAACACACTGATGGCCTCGATTCTAGAAATATTATGGGCAGGTTATCTTTATTAAAAGTTAAGACAAGCCTGTTTGGGTACACTTGACAAATTATTTTTGCGGCAAACTTCTACATTTTTAGTAACAACAGCGTCAAAATTAAACAGATGATAAATCTCATGTTGCCAATTCTAAACCAGTAGGTACCTGCAAGAACGCCAATAATCGCAAGCAGATAGAAATAGTATGTTCCAGGGCAGGGGCTGAGGCTGAGGATCGGTCGTCATATTGGATCCACCATCTTAGATGATGTCAGAGCTGCCATCTTGTTTACGGCCGATTTATTTTTTTCCAATCGCTATCTTACTTTCGCCTGCCATCTGCTTTAAGGCTGCAATCTTATTTCTGGTCGCCATCTTGTTTTCGCCGGCCATATTATTCCCAAATTACTCACCTTCGCATCTTTCGCATGCGCTCCACATGCTGTAGTTATCTCGTCTTCCGCTAGAGTGCACCACCGATCCCTGATATGTTGTTTAATGCTGCTAGAGAGTGCCACCCTATTACTAAACTTCGTTCGACCCCATCTTGTTTACACTTGTCCTTCGTTCAACTTTCGCCAGCTAGGGATGCTGATATCCCTCTCGCTCGACCGCCATGTTGGTTATAGAGTTGGCCGCTAGGGGCACTGATTTAAATTTCGGAGCTCAAAATATCGTCTGGAGGAAGGTAGGTTCAAATTGCCGAACCTTGAGTCGGCATGCAGATGCCTTAGACCACTCGGCTATCGCGACATGTGCTGTGACAAGGGGTTAAAAGCAGTATATGTGTATGGCGAAAAAAATATATTAAAAGAATGTAAGTTTTCGTTGTCATGATTATTCCAGAATAAGAATGTGTAATAACAATATTTTTAGTCACTTTTCTTAAAATAATTTTTCTAATTTAAACCTTTTTTAAAGCATTAATTTATTTTTACTTTATCTTTAGCATTTTTATTCTGTTTTTATTTTCACGTCATATCTTTATTAAAGCCATTTATTTTTCTTAAGCAGCAGTTTGTGTGCTGTCCCAGTGGGCAGAAAATAATTTCGGCGATCGTCGTGTATGGGAGGCTACAGTCACTTGTGGCCCTAGATCCAGATAACAAACTGGCCTTTCTACCAAAAGAGTTCCTGCTGACATATGTCACGAAGTTCGGTACATATACAAGAGACTTCGAGCCTACCTGCAGCAAGACGAAGATATTCGTGACTGCCTGCCCTGCAAGGAGTGCTTCGAAGGCTGGACCACTCTTGTTCCAGACACTCCTCATCCCCGCAGCTGGCGCAAGGCGCTACGTCGCAAAGCAGCAGCCACAACCAGCACCACCTCATCCACAGTGAAAAACATGAATGGCTCTGCAGACCAAGCGACCGCCGACCTCATGCAGCTGATCACATCAGGTCTGCGACCCACGAGGCCTCCACGCACACCACTATCGCCACCAGCAGCAGTTGGTTGACGCCCGCTACAGCTACTCCTATCACACCACCACAACGATCTTCGATGCACGGGGTGATGTGAACCGGCTCCTTCGAGTCAGGTATGGTGAAGTGTTGTCCCAATGCCATCCCCTGGCTCCGGCGAGTGGAGTACTGGCTAGGCGACCCACGGTATGATGTTGTAAAAAACATAGAAGCCTGTGATGGCGTAGATCATTCCCGCCTCTACTACACCCTGGTGCCTGCATACAACCCGAGCTACATGAACGCCGAAGGCTAGTCAAAGGTGTATTTTATGGACAGAATACAGTGTGATGGTGAAACCCGCGCAGTGTAAAACACGAGCGCGGATATCACCCTACCATGCAGCACCGACGAACTGTTGGAGCTGAACAAGGGTGAAAAACTATCACCATTCAAGAAGGCGTCCGATGTAGGGACTACGAAATATGACGAGGGGGGCAGGAAACAGTGCTTCGCTTCGGTGAAGAATGCGATGGCGAGACGCATAGACTCCTACCAGACGAAGAAGCTGACACGATTCCGTTCGTCGAGCGGGCCATGACTCGTCAGAGCCTGCCGTACGAATTAAAGACAAGCTCACCAGATGAGGTCAGGGAAGGACAGTGGATAGTAACGAACAATATAAAGAAACAGTGTTTCGAACAGAGCAACATAGTGTGAATAAATTTATAGTTGCCAATTCTATTTTTAGGTGCATGGTGTGTGTAAACAAACGCAGGAAATTTTACATGAAAAAATCTTTGTCTTAAAAATTATCTTGCTATCTATATATGAATAATGCAAAGATAAATGCAGAAAAAAAGGACATTAAAAAAACTTTTTTTACCTGTCAATGTAAACTAATATTGCTTAATATGTATGTGAAAACATGATAAAAGAGTTTGGT
Source organism: Clitarchus hookeri (assembly GCA_002778355.1). Lineage (NCBI taxonomy): Eukaryota > Metazoa > Arthropoda > Insecta > Phasmatodea > Phasmatidae > Clitarchus > Clitarchus hookeri. The sequence goes on along the minus strand of NQII01002640.1, from coordinate 28,715 downwards.
GAATAAAATGTGTATAATTTTAAAACAATTTTACCTCTTATTTTATTGTTTGTCATGTACCCTATAAATTCAGGAAAAAAAAAAGGTAATGTAAAGCGTAGTAGTGAAAAAAATTGGTAAATTTTTTTTTTCAAAACAGAGAAAAGAAACTAATACACTAAGGACATAAAGTATGGATAAAATTACTTTCTGAATAAAATATGTACACCATTTATGTTACTGGATTTGAGTTTGCGATCATGCATGGGCAGGCAGGGCAGTAGACCTTGACAAAAGTTTAAAAAAGAAATCTGTGCTTGCATGGCAAGAGCAATGGCTATGCTAGCAAAACTAGTGACTCGTCGTTTAGTGACAGTACAACAGAAGAAACCAGTGACTCAACCTCCAGTGACACCGTCCAGTTGTGCACCAGTCTGCAACCAGTCTTCTTCTGCCTAGTCTGCGGTCAACAGCAGTCAGCTAGCCAGGCCACCATGGACCCTGGATACGATGGTGACGAACCATTTTCTGAAGACTGCGAGGAAGATGATGAAGTGTTCCTGTTGCCTGATCCTACTAGCACCGAGTCGGCGCCATGCATAATGTACAACCCCAACACTTGCTACGACTACGTTCGTGAAGGCTTACATTGTGTGCAGTATGGTATAACTTATAAAAATTAATGTGTTTAAACTTACAGCTCGATATACTTTGAAATGTGTAGTGAGAACGTACATTTCCGTCTACAGTGGAATGAATTTTCAACATACGAAGCCTCCAGGGTAGTATCCAGCGTCGTGTGCGAAGATAATAATTACACTGTTCATCTTTGTGATCTTAAGCTAACACCGTATTATGCGATACCCGGGTACCCCAAGGACATCAAGTACAGGGAATAATGCGATGATGAACAACATCATAGAAGTATTAAGAGAGAGATATTTGGTCGTTTACCGACAATGGATACACCATGTGCATCAATTTTGGGCTCTACATATAAACAAAAACTGCTTCGAAAAGCTAGATTTTCCCCAAAAACATTCATATCAATTCAAGCTGGACTATATAAACAATGCAGATGTGTTTGTTCATGCAACATGAACCAAGAACCACAGCTTATATACTCCAGCAGCAGTTATACTAGTAGTGACTCCACCTCCAGTGACTCAACCTACGGTGACTCCGCCAGCAGCAGTTCCACCCTGTGGGCTTTCCATGTTTATCCCCACAGAAGATGATGCTGTTCCCTTCAAAACATTAATAGACTCTGATATGTCGACTTCAAGTGTACGAAAAGTAGTAAAACAAATTTTAACTAATGCATTAAGTTATTTTTGTTGTAAAAATGTGAATAAATGTAAGCATGTAAAAAAACACACATATCTAACAAATATATCTTACCATATATATACATATATAGCAAAGTATATTCAAATCTGGTATAAACTCAAAAAATTTATGCTAATAAATTTTAACTAGCAATATTGAAAGTCCTCATACTAATATTAATTTTAGAGGCTGATAAACACAAAGTCATTACCGCATGTCTCAAACTGGTCGATACCAAATACAAGCTTTGTTACATAAACACAGCGAACCTGCATGTGCCTTTGTTCCCACACGAATGACTGACCTAAAAACTTGAATCAAAAACTTTTCTCAGTTCATTCGTTCGTCATACGGAACTCAGCCGATTTTAATCGACGCGAATATGACATAATACTTCAGATCCTACTATAGCCCTCCTCCTACATATGCTCGCACAAATTTAATTTAAAACAGACTCTCGAAATACATTATATACACCACTGAAGCAGGACAGGCTGTATAAGTAATAAATTCACATTACTATGCATATATAAATGTTATTTATTTACTTGTTATATACATTCTATCTATCTAATAATTTTTACATTTCATATTTTCATATCCCTGTTGTTTGCGAATCATGGATAGTAGTCAACAGTCTCACATGATACAACCCTGATCCTCCAGTTCGATGATTGATGATATCTCAACAATGCGTGAGAGATTCCCATGTTTTTGCAATTCAATAAAATATCCGAGTCTACCAACAAGTTCATTCCGTTCTTCGGGAAATATGTAACGGGCGATCTTGATGCCTTCTGCCTTCTTCGCATCACTTGTCGAAGGAAACTCGTTGGTGAATTGTGTGGGAACATCGAGGGGATCATCATCCTTCTCATCAGATACTTCATCAACACTGTCACGATAGTCATTATCATCAATGCTGTCTTCATGATCGTTTTCACCTCCTGTTTCCAATTAAATATCGAGTTTACTTTTCTTTGTAGTAGACACATGGACATCACCAGTATTTAGAGCTGACAACCGTTTATTTTGAAGTTCGTCGACTTCATGCGAACGCCTTGCAAGTGTGCATTCCACACATACCGACTCAAAATCATGCCTCGTAAGTCTCTCATTCCATCATTAGCATTAACTATCTCGTCATAATCGTCTGCAGAAACAGTACCCACTGATGCAGAAGNCTTGTCGAAGGAAACTCGTTGGTGAATTGTGTGGGAACATCGAGGGGATCATCATCCTTCTCATCAGATACTTCATCAACACTGTCACGATAGTCATTATCATCAATGCTGTCTTCATGATCGTTTTCACCTCCTGTTTCAACTTAAATATCGAGTTTACTTTTCTTTGTAGTAGACACATGGACATCACCAGTATTTAGAGCTGACAACCGTTTATTTTGAAGTTCGTCGACTTCATGCGAACGCCTTGCAAGTGTGCATTCCACACATACCGACTCAAAATCATGCCTCGTATGTCTCTCATTCCATCATTAGCATTAACTATCTCGTCATAATCGTCTGCAGAAACAGTACCCACTGATGCAGAAGAAGGTATTGGCGACATCACTTGCTGGCTACCAGTAGACGAACCCTTGCTGATCTTGATGTGTTCCTTCATTGTATCCCCTTGCATAAACTGCGTGCGATCATTGTCTTAATGCATTATGCGAGTTCCCTCATCGTCTGCGAACATTATAAGTATTGCATTAACAGGAGGTAACAAAGTTGTCACATGCTGTTTCTCATTGGGCTAAAAAAAAACTACATTTAACAGCTTTGGTGTGTTTAAAGTTAACACTTTAAGTGAACTGTCTGAAACATTTATAGCAGCTTAGATAAGCACTATGTGGGCTCTTCAAACAGTCACCTTTAATGTGTCTCTGTGCCTTGCAACTTTAACTGAAGGACACGGCACAGTAAGAGCATTGTATCCCATGCAATTTATGGGCAGTCGTTGAAGGTATGAATGAAGTCGTACAGGACACACTCGATTTCTCATCGTCAGTGGCTTGCATCGTCTTCAAGCATATATGAATGCATACACTTTACTACTGCCGACTGACTCTTGACGATTGAGTCGTGCCAAGATGTTACTGATTTGCTAGTTTAACAACATCTAACCTAAGAGGCACGAATATATTGATTTATATATGCAGATAATTCATCGCATTCATTCAATGTCGTGTCAGGAACAGCCAATTGTCGTATGGCGCGTGGCCGATTCTGTTTTACAAGATATTGACCAACTGATTCTCGAGCTATACGAACGGACGCTGTATAAATCACCATCGATATCGCACACTCGTGAGCATGCCCATGTATGTAGATGTAGCACCTTCTGATCAGAACTAGAATCGGCGACGCAATCGCCAACATCTTCGATGCCCAGAAGCATGCATCCCTGTTTGCGAAGCATTTCACGAACCATTCGTTCATCGTACGAACTTTACCTATAGAATTAATTTTACGAAACACATTGTGAACAAAGCGTCTAATTGAAGGAACATTTCTTGTACTGCTCTTTTAAGGAGCCCGGCTTCTGCTCACGGAAGGCACTCTTCCGTACATTTGAAATGTAAAAAAATATAAATTTTAAATGTAAAAAAATGGGAGCACTCTGAGAAAACTCACATACATATTCGCGCAAGAAGAAATCGCATATAATTGGAAAAGCCGCAGATCCCACCATCGAAACATAAACATATTTTATATATTTTTAATATATTTGTAGGTATATATTAATTATTTAAAAAACATACATTAGAATATAAAATATATTCTAATTATTTTGTACATGATCATTATAGATAAGCTTACAAATATAATCTAAGATAAATTATATTTAATCAAAATTAGTTATGTTTAATGCATAAATCTTGTAAAAATGAACACATATAAGACATCACATTCGATGAGAAGCGAGTAGGTATTACTACAACTGTAACGAGTTAAGCCCCCCACTGATGGTGTACGACACTTGCAGGCGTGAAGCAAGCTCGTCGTGAAAGCGAGCGCCTGTATACATAATGTTCGCACAAGAACTACATCTTTCAACCTCGCGTTGACTTGGTTCTCGAGAAGATGTACCTAGCCACACACATTAGTGCATATGCCCGTCACAGTCCTCGCTGAATTACAATGGCGAACCATCTTCCCTAAGAGTTAGTGTGTAAACTGCATATACTCGCCATCCTCTACCCCACCTTACTCGCCACTCGCACGTGCGTGTAGGTGCGCCAGGGGGTACCTCTGTCGCGGGTCGTCATAGCACGACGAGCACACACGTCTTGCTAACAGTAATTCGCTTGCGTACCAGTTATTATTTAGCACGTATTAGGTAGATAGGGCTTAACGTCTCGCCGACAGCAAGGTCAGAGCAAGTTGCTCAGAGAAGCAGGAGTCGGCCATGGAGGGAACCACCCCAGCATCTTCCTGAAGCGATTTCGGGGAACCACGAGAAAACAGAAATCAGAATGGTCAGGCCGGGACTCGAACTCAGGACCTCCAGAACGCGAGTCCGAAAGATAACCACTTCACCACCTCACTCGGTGACGTATTAGGAATAAAATCGCTAAATAGAAGACACATCCGAAGCCAGAGTTGCACAAGCTTAGCAAAGACACGAAAATGGAACCATTAATGGTATAGCCAAGCCACGGTTAATAAACACACATTTTATATTCCTTGCTTAGTTTCTTTTTACATACAGCCATTATTTTATCCTTCCAAAGTTACACGTAAAAAAATAACACTGTCACTGACCTGGCTATTGCAACTCACATATGACAACCATACTAAACAGTATATAAATCGTGCATGGAAGGGTTTGTGTTGGAACATTAAAAAAAATTAAGTTTCTTTATCATTTGTGTCAACCTCCATAAGTTGGTCAACCTATAAGATTTGCTAACTAGTGTTATACGTATAGTAATAGGCTTATGTAATTTTAAATTGATTTTTGAGAGATTTTTAAGTATTATTTATTTACGCAATTTACGAACATGACATTGTAATGATCCTGCGACCACGGCTTAAGGTAAGAGTTATGTTGTTTCATTCAGTTGGTTACCATGTCTAGAGCTGTTTCCGCAAGAATCTTAACTTAACCCCTAAATTTATTCGGAAGTTCGGTTAATTTTTTTATACTGCTGCGCGCGCTATCGCAGCTCTAGTATTTAAAATGGACATTAACGGCACATTTTCTTCACATTATTGCGATATCGGGCCATGGACGTCAGGTGAAATGCGACCAGAAGTAATATGAGAAACCAAGGTGGAATGACAGAGCATGAGACTCGTCCCCGCCAGGACACCCGGTGAAAGGAGACCAGAAGGAATATAATAATATCCACGAGTGTGCCAGCCCACCGCACATCAGCAGCCAGACGTCGGTGATTGAAGTGTGATATATTGGCATATTCACAATTGGCGTCATTAGCGTAGGTGAATCCAGAAGGAATATGAGAAAACCCGCGAGTATGTCAGCTCGTCCCCCAGCCAGCAGTCAGGTGGCGGGCGCGGGAACTAAAGAATAACTTTTACATATATAAGAGGTGTGTGTACGTGCACGCGCGCGGTGCCGGCAGTCTGTTATGCGGTGATGATGAGTTTATTGTCTGGAGAGTGCGTAGGCCGATGCGAGTATTTACTTTATTTCTTCTCATAACCATGGAATGGCGATTTTTTTTTCGCGATTACAAGTTTAATGTCTGGCGAGTGTGTGTATTTGCTGATGAGTGTATATAAGCTATTTCATCTCCTAACACTCAACATGCAATTGTGGCAGTGTGGTCAAGACGTCGAACTGGCAACCCAAGGTTGGTCAGTTCGAAACCGCACGCCTCCTGCATTTTTTTTTTAGTTCAGAAACACCTACCAAATAAAAAAATTCGCAGTGCTCCTGATGGCCACCAGTTGAACTACACTACCCGATGCTAGCGCGCCTCTGCGAGCGACGAGTGAACCAACACACAAAATGGCCGCCCGATACCAGCGCTCCTGGCCGCGAACTGTAGCACCTCAAACACTCTGATGACGGGTGCAGGACTCAAAAGATAACCGCCTACAACGGCGGCAGGAATTCAAGATGGGTGTCTACAGCAGACGACGTTGACGGTGATGGAGGGCGGCGCAAAAAGCAAGAGAGTGGGTTGGGAGACGAGAGAAATAAATAACGGAGACTGGAAAGAGTATGAGTAAACCCCCGAGGGATAGTATGTGCGAGACGAGAGGGGTAGAACGGACGAGAGGCACGAATGAGACTGGGAGGAATATGAGACGCCTCCCCTCCCTCGAGGGATAGAATATGGGATACGAGAGAGACTGGAAGGAATACGAGAACCCCCTCCCAAGGATAGAAAGTGGGAGACGAGAGAGAGAGAACGGACGAGAGGTAGGAAGGAGACCAAGAGTAATATGAGAAAACCCCAAGGGATAGAATGTGGGAGACGGGAGAGACTGAAAGGAATATGAGAAAACCTCCAAATGAAATGCAAGAGCATGAAGTGCTGCGGTGGAGTGATAGAGCAAGAAGGAAAAGGGAGAAATTCAAGATGGCCGCTGCTAGCTAGGAATGACAGAGCAGGAGGTTGCCGCGAGACATCATCCAAGATGGCAGCCAGCTAGTCCCCTAGTCCCTGCCAGGACGCGGGGAACTCTCTATTTCTAACAACTTATTATGTTTTTGGCCCTTTACAGACAAGTATTTTGTTGGATGTTCGCTATGTGAATGTTATTGTCAAATATATTGTGACAGGGGCTTAAGGTGGCCGCCTGGTTGAAGGAATTTTGCACGTCTGAGGCCTAAAAGAGTGGGAGCGCTAGGGGCGACCGAGACGTGATCATCAACTCTCTCATCGCCTCTACGCGCAAAGCACTGAACTGGCGCGCAGTTTTGCCGTCGACAACGGCGCCTCTATGAGACTTTCAGCGGAGACTCTTTCCATCTTATAAGTAATAATAAAAGTAAAGGTTTGATGCACGTCCGTATTCCTTTTTTAGTGTTTTTTACCAGAATATTCATAGCAAAAATGACCGTTAAAACACCCGTTTGAGCCATTTCACTATCACAAAAATACGGTTTAGAGAGAAATGTAGGAACTGGAAAACGTATACAGACGGGTAAGGTTTCTTAAATGCTATTCGTAAGCAGACCTAACTCAGAGATGTTTGACAGTTTTTTAATGAAACGTTTTCTGCTGGAGCTGTGCACGCCGTTCGGCCGCCTACCCAGGCGGCCTGCCAACTAAGGCGCCCATCTACCTGGCGCTTGAACTGCGTTGCAGAGTGTTCCAAATGCACGTTTTTCAACGAAACTATTAAGCGTACGTCCAACGTGCTGATCTACGAAAAGAACACACACTTCAGACGAGAGCTGTTAAGTACTTTCAAAATATCACGTACGTTAGAAACATCAATTCAGAGTACTCCAAAACCGCTAAAAACGGCCTTTCCAAGGCGCTGTAGCTCAAAATGCACGCATCAGATACATACAAAACTACTATAGGGGCCTGCACTGAACCTTCCTAAAGACTTCCCACTAATAAAATAATATGGTCACCGCTGAAAGTCCCATAGGTACACGCAGCACGACGAGAACACTGCACGCCAGTTCAGAGCCTTGCGCTTAGCGGCGATGGCGCACTTGATGCGCGTGGCAGTGTCGCCATTATCGCTCCCGCGCTTCCCGGCCTAAACGTGGGAAAAAGTTCCAGGTAGACGGGGGCCTTAAGGGTGTCGGCGTCGATGGCGTGCAGCAACCAGCCGTGATCCACGACGACAGCCCCTGCTCGAGTAATTGAACGACAGCTCGTCGCTCGGACGTGGTGAACAATCCACGCGGCTCGAGCGGCCGGCTGACGTCAAGGCCTTACCTGCGCAAACATCCCCTGACCGGCAAACATCCCCTGACCCGGAAAATTAAACGTTTCCCGGGAGCGCGGAACGGAGCGGCGCCGCTTTTCTTCTGGAGAAAAACCGGACGCGAGTGTTCAATCAATTATTTAGCCGGGGAAAATGTGTTCCGACACTGATTACAAGGGGGTCGGCGCAACGCCCAGGAAGATCCTCTTTGATGCGCCAGACAATGATTTATTTAATTCCGCCCCCCGACTCACCCCGCCCCCATGGATAGCCTTCGCGCGCGAAGCGGTTAATGAAAGCGGTTTTCGTGAAGGGGAGGGGTGGGGGAAGAGGGCCCCGCCGTGTTTGCTCTGGAAGACGCCGCCGTTTGGAATATTGATGGCTCGTTAAAACGGCTCGCGTGATGGGTTTAATCAGGGCGATTCCGACCCCATTACGACCCCGGGCTCCGCCCCCTCAGGTCTTCCCTCGCGCCGCAAGCCCCCGTGGCTACCTATTGTTTACTTTGGCGACCGCTGCTCGCGGCTAGGGGAGCTGCCTCCTGTCACTTCCGCGGCGCCCCATTTGACTGGCACCGGCACCGTATTGTTCTTGTCTCCTCTTGTGCGAGGGCGCGCCCTAGTCGACTGTCACTTGAGCGGACAGGCTGCCTTTCACATATTTAGTAGAGACCATTCACGGTTACATCACACGTTTCTGAAGCCCTGATGAAGTTCTGCTTTCAGGATATTCCTCCGCCTCGTGCAAACCAAGTATAGAAAATTACAGCAAAGAGACAGCGCACCGCAATCGTGTACACTCAGTGTAATACAATTTTGCATAAGAACTATTCCTTACAAGGCATTACCAACATGCCTATTTTCTCCCTGTTTTTGTTCGTATTAATTACAAATTAAAACTTATAACTTACAAATAGAAAGCAATTAAAAGTTATATTTAACCAAAAATAAGATACTTTTATGTTAACACAAGTATAAGAAGCTTGTGATACACGACATATGTAGGAAACAACGAAACACATCGTACATGGGGTCATTTTTCAAAGGTTTATTCAAAACGTGTGAAAAATCACCCCATGTATTACGTACTTGATTATCTCCTACATATGCTATGCATCGCAAGTGTTTTATACTTGTGTTAACATAAACGTAACTTATTATTCTATTAAATTGAACATTTATTATATTTTATCTATAAAATATAATATTCAATTTATAACTAATGCAAATAAAACAGAGAGAAATAGGTGTGTTGGTAATGCCTAGCAAGAAACAGTTCTCATGCAAACTTTTACTACACTGAGCGCGTACCAATGCGATGCGCCATCTCTTGGGTGTAATTTTCTAGACACGTGTAAGCTTTATTTGCATGAGGCGGAGGAATACCCTGGAAGTAGAACTCTTGCAGAACTTCAGAGAAGTGTGAAGTAACCGTTGAATGGCCTATGCAGTTTTCCTAGAAAGCTTCCCTCGCGGCAATGCCTTGTCGCCGTGAAATGGTCGCGTTTCTCTAACGCCATTACATTATCCAGGCAGCTGTTAAAAATCTGTTTGCCCCGTAAATACGGAAAAATTTACACTGCGAAATATAAATTGTTCAAAATGCTTCAAATGAGTGAACTTGACTGCGGATTTGTTGAAACTGCTCAACTAGAGCCAGTAAAATGCTACTAATTACTTTAGTTGCTGGTATCCACTAATGAAACATTGCTTTCTACTGATTCACGGTGAATTACACCGGCACGAGACTAAATCGCAGAGTGAATGTGGGGTAGAGCGATCTCGCTGGCTGCGCAGAACCAGTCGCAGTGTCCCAACATTCCTGCCAACATGACCATCACAACATATGTAGATCGGATTCGAGGTTACAACACTGTTTAGTAAACAAAAGCTGTGATATGTTTGTATACTTCCTCCTANCATATGTAGATCGGATTCGAGGTTACAACACTGTTTAGTAAACAAAAGCTGTGATATGTTTGTATACTTCCTCCTACCAATGTATAATGCAGTTTGGAAATATTCAAATTGGTGCAAGTATTTTATTTATATAAAAGTGTTTGTCTTTCGAAAATTAAGATGCAAACAAACCCGTTAGTTACTGTTGACCGTGTGACTTTGACAGTTGTACTGGTTTCGAGTACTTTAAGAACACAGTTACGCCTGCAATGTGNGTTACTGTTGACCGTGTGACTTTGACAGTTGTACTGGTTTCGAGTACTTTAAGAACACAGTTACGCCTGCAATGTGTAAATGTAAAATGTAAAATGCAACGCCCATTTATATGCCGTACGTCCTGTAAAAGTAAGTGAAATGTTGCTACAGTATTTCACTGGGTCGTGACAAATACTTTCCATCTCCCGGCACAAATATTGCAAAAACTCTATTTTATTAGTTACCATGGTCTTGCATTGAAGGTAAGAATTGAATTTATAATTTTATAAATGTTATGTTTTTATTTCAAGATAGGTTTAGGAGAAGTGAAAATACATCTTTTTAACGTCTTGAAAACAACGGTAATATATAAGTTATTTAAAAGAGGAAAACATATATGTTTTTTTTTNTACATCTTTTTAACGTCTTGAAAACAACGGTAATATATAAGTTATTTAAAAGAGGAAAACATATATGTTTTTTTTTTAAATAATAACTTTGGCAGCGCTAAGAATGGAACCATCACATCACACCTTGTGTCAGAAACCGCAATCNTTTTTTTTTAAATAATAACTTTGGCAGCGCTAAGAATGGAACCATCACATCACACCTTGTGTCAGAAACCGCAATCATTTGACAACACCTTGTCCTACAATGCTCGAACTTCTGATTCAAGATACACCTGTGCATTAACGTGGGCAAGAGCATCATAGTGTCACCTGGGAAGAATGGAGGTTCGTCATTTACAAAATTACTCCACTTCAGAACATTCAAAGTATGCAGGCGAATTGCACATTTACACAGTTGGCGCTTTGTAATGGCAGAATATGTAGTTTTACGAATATTTGGGTTGGGATGATATGCATACAAAATATTTTACGGCCTGTTCAGTTGGCAAGAAATTATTGTAGGCCTACAGGAGAAATACACCGAGCCGCGTTATCGCATTAGGCTATCTGTCTTAGGAAAGTGGGATAAGACACACTAGAAAGAACGTTATAAGGTAACATATTTCCTCTTCATCCCTGCCCAACCCCCAACACACTAACATATTCAGCAGCACGTCATTCGTAAACACATTCACTATTTCAATTAAAATAGTTATAGCAGAATAATAGTTTGTACAAGACTTCAGCCTTGAAGCAATTGCAGGTCAGTGTAAAAATGCCAATATATGTATTTAAAAAAAGACCGGCCATTTTAACGTTTCAAAGAAGAAAATTTACAAAGGATATTATTGTATTTTTACAAAGGTTTGTAAATGTGCCAAAAAATTTGTGGGTATAATTTACCAGATAATTGAGTGTAATGTGCGTAAAACCGAAAGAAAGCGAATGCAGGGGTTAGTAACGTGAAACTATACGCATTGCAATATCGCAGCAGAGATAAGCATTGCCAATGATACGTCAGCGTCGTTGGCTGGCCAGTCGGTTCACAGTACGATTGCGGTAGAAAATAGCCCGGGCGGTATTTTGCAATTTTTAATGACAGACGTATAAAACAAATTTGAATAAATAATTTCATTCCTCAGTATTCTTCGATAGCTAAATACTCCGTGCCCTTGCCGATAGTATACCGGTTGTTCGCGGAGAAATAATAAACACCAGAGTGGGGTAGATAAGTACAAATGGAGCATATTTCATCAAGGAACCAATAGTCTAACGTCCATAGTTAACCCGCTAATGGCAGTGGCAATGTGCAGGGGCGGGTAGGCAACCTTGTGTTCGTGGCATCGTACCCAGCCTGTGCCCAGGTCTGCGTGCCTGATAACACCGCACAGTACCGCACGGTCGCAGTCTCGGAGGTGCTACGTATCTACAGTTCCCACAGGACGTGTTACCGGAATACTTGGAGGAAGTTCCTTTAGATGCTCAGGCGATGTGGTCTCATTTCGCCATTGCAGTTCGCTGGAACCTCGGCATGCACTTTCCGGACCGGTGGATAGGTAGGGGAGGCCCCATAAGCATGGCCACCACGCTCACCTGACATAACACTACCGGTTTTCTGGCGGTGAGGCAACATCAAACCACTTGACACGAGGGATGAGCTCATTACGCCGGAAACCTCTGCACATGTGCGTCGCAACATGCTTCAGCGCTGCACCGCCTTTGTGGCTGGCGGTGGCGGACAGTTTGAACATACACTTTGGACAGAGACATCGAACAGACACTCTGTCCCCATGCCTTCAGCCCAAATGTGTAAATAAAGTGTCATTTCATTGTACTGCCTGTATCCTAGTTAATGTGATTGCCTACCCGCCCCTGCACATTGCCACTGCCATTAGCGGGTTAACTATGGACGTTAGACTATTGGTTCCTGGATGAAATATGCTCCATTTGTACTTACCTACCCCACTCTGATGTTTATTATCATTTGTTCGTGAACACCCGGTTCGTGCTCGCAGCTTTGAAATATTTTTTTCTTTGCGGGGAAAAAAACCGCGTAATGTAACAGAGTTACGTTCAATATAGCAGACGCCACGACGGACATATTCTGAAAGTCTGAAAGCGGCGAGTGCTCCTGATTATTGTGACTTACGAACCACTTGGCCACCTCTTCTGTGATCAGGTTCTGAGAAGTAATGTCGTAGGTGGACCTTGAAATATCGCTGACTCGGCCTCCTTGCTTGGGCAGCGATGGTGTAGTGGTTAGACTACTCGCCTCCCGCCAATGCGAACCGGGTTGTTCGACTCCCGGCGGGGTCGCTCCTGGATTTTCGCACGTGGGAATCGTGCCAGACGATGTAGCTGGTCGGCGAATTTTCTCGGGGATCTCCCGTTTCCCGCGCCCTTGCATTCCAGCGCTGCTCCATACTCACCTAACTTCACCCTCATCGGCTCTCAAGACCTCGATGATAAGAGCCGTCCAAATCTATTCACTCACTCACTCGACCTCCTTGCCTTGTGAGTGTGAAATTGAAGCCAAAACAATCGACGCATAACACAGGTGTCTTCAGTGCCATTGAAGGTTAAGTGAGCCAAAGAGGTAAAAGCGGTGGAATTTAAGTGCAGGCGAAATGGGATAGCCCTGAGAAAACCCGCTGGCCAATGTCAACGCCCGACACGTTTCTCAGAATACAAACCACTGACTTTGTTTCGTAGTTTGGGCACGTATAGCTTCAAGATTCACTTCAGGAGCTTTTTTTTTTTTAAACACCAAATTCACTGGAACAGCAGAAATGATTAGAGCTTACACTAAATCTGAATACACGATTTNCATTGAAGGTTAAGTGAGCCAAAGAGGTAAAAGCGGTGGAATTTAAGTGCAGGCGAAATGGGATAGCCCTGAGAAAGCCCGCTGGCCAATGTCAACGCCCGACACGTTTCTCAGAATACAAACCACTGACTTTGTTTCGTAGTTTGGGCACGTATAGCTTCAAGATTCACTTCAGGAGCTTTTTTTTTTAAACACCAAATTCACTGGAACAGCAGAAATGATTAGAGCTTACACTAAATCTGAATACACGATTTANTTTTTTTTTTAAACACCAAATTCACTGGAACAGCAGAAATGATTAGAGCTTACACTAAATCTGAATACACGATTTAAATCAGTGGAAGTGTTCGTACTGAATGTGCCTTAACTCACTGGCAAATCAGTAGAATTCACGGAGCTTTTAGTCCCACGCCAGTGAAATTCACTATGAATCAGTAGAAAGCACTTTTCTCTCAGTGGGGGCCGCGGTGGTGAGCAATTAGACTGCTCGCCTCCCACCAAGGTGAACCGGGCTCAATCCCCAGTCGGTTCACCCCGGATTTCCGCAAGTAGGAATCGTGCCGGACGATGCTGCTGGTCGGCGGATTTTCTCGGGGATCTCCCGTTTCCTCCGCCCTTTCATTCCGGCGTTTTTCCATATTCACTTCACTGAACCCTCATCGGCTCTCAAGACCTCTATGTTAAGAGCCGCTCAAATCTCTTCACTTCACTTTTCCATCAGTGGATACCAGCAAGTAAAATAAGTAGAATTTTACTGATTATAGTTAAGCATTTTTAACAAAACGCTGTCAAATTCACTGAAGTAGAATGATAAATATGTTTTGGCACATCGGGACCTGGGACCGGAGATCGGAGATCGGAACTGTTAATAATCTGTCATTCTGGTCTCCCGGCAGACATCTTGTCCGCAATGTTGGATGAAGGTGACCTTTGACCCTGGTGACCTTTGACCCTCGTGGTCTTTGACCCTAATGACCTTTGCCTGGTGACATTTGACCCCGGCGAGCTTTGTCCATTTACCTGGCGACTTTTAACTTTAAAATCCCAAAAAATTAAAAACACAAAAATCTCAACAAGTTATAAAAATGTTTTTTTAATTATTCAAACATTAGTAAAAATGTATAATTAAAATTTTATTTAAAAACCTTACATTTCTGGAGGTCCCCCTCGCTCCATACCCACCATCCCGTCCACACCCCTCACCAACACTCATCCCTTATAATATATTTAATTGCCTAATTGCCCGTGCCAATTACTCACCTTCGTTCTACCAATTAGTCGTGTTCGCTCCACCTCACCCATGTTTCTCATTGGCTAATTTATAGTTTGTTTTCGGAAACCTTGGTTCGACAAACTAGTCGTGTTCGCTCCACCCCCACCTATGTTTCTCATTGGCTAATTGACCTGACCATCAAACCCCTTCAAATACATTTAATCGAAAAAATACTTGCATTCGCTCCACCCCCACCCATGATTCTCATTGGCTAATTACTCACATTCGTTCGACTCCCTCCACCCCACCAATGATTCTCACTGGCCTATTAGTCGGCCGGCTTCCAATGTTTCTCATTGGCTAATTACGTTCGCTTGACCAAATAGTAGGTCAACTACTAATGTTCGCTCCACCCTCTCCGCCCCCAAAGTCTATTACTCAAGTTAGTTCGACCCCCTTACCACCTCAACTTTGCTCATTTCACCGTATGTAGCCATCATGGTGGTTTTTTCGTTCTCCATTTGTACAGATTCAACACCAAGGTGGCGCTATTTTCTCGATTTCGTCACCAGGCGAGCTGCCGATTTAGCCACCAGGCGGCAGCCATATTTCATTATGTTTTTTAAA
Source organism: Clitarchus hookeri (assembly GCA_002778355.1). Taxonomy (NCBI): domain Eukaryota; kingdom Metazoa; phylum Arthropoda; class Insecta; order Phasmatodea; family Phasmatidae; genus Clitarchus; species Clitarchus hookeri. The sequence goes on along the minus strand of NQII01002640.1, from coordinate 13,332 downwards.
GTATAGGTGGTGCTGTCGGCACGCTTCATGTTAAATTCTATTTTCAGCAAATATGTGTCGTTAATTTCTCGATTTTACTGCCAGGCGAGCTGTTGGTACCCGCTCATTCTGACGATTTAGCCACTAAGTGAGCTGTCGGCACCATATTTATAGCCACAAGAAAAACTAAATTTTTCGTACTATTTTAATAAAAAATATTTCTTCAACCAGCGGAATACCCACATGCATAAATTATTAAATCAATATTTTTTTTGTATTACGGACTTAAATTAAGATATATGAAAAAACATTTTTCGTTTTAATGTTAGTTAAATTACCATTGAAATTGAGTATTTATTCTGTTAGCCCCCACCGTATCACACCAGTCCAACCTATTATTCACCATCGCTTAATACATTATCACTACCGCTCTTGTTTACAGCATTTACCACCAGAGCGTGCTAGTGTGGGTAAAGTATTTCATGGGAACAATGTCGACCCTCGGCACATTTATCGTCTGATGCCGGAGGTGACAGATCGCTATCTCACCCCTCGTATTTTAGCATTCTGACTGGTAAGTTCAGATATTGAATTCCATCAGGTCACAGGATACTATCAAGCGTGCACGTAATACGCATATATATTCCCGCGAAATTAAAAAACCGCTCAAATTTGGAGTATCGGTTCTGGCCAGCTAGTCTCTGGGGGAATATGCAACCTCATAAAATACTGTACTAGAATTAAGTTTTTTTTAAATTAATATATTTACAATCGATCTAATTTGCAATGACGTTACCTCAGTACCCTTGCTCTACTGTAACACTTCGTTTGCATTCGCCAAATGCGATCGAAGACACGNTGCAATGACGTTACCTCAGTACCCTTGCTCTACTGTAACACTTCGTTTGCATTCGCCAAATGCGATCGAAGACACGGAAATTATGGATGTTCAAAAAATGCATATAGAGTGGCATAAAAGTGTGTGAAATGTGGCATGGCATTTGCTAGGCGCGATAACTTGCAGCGTAGCTGTAGGACCTTCACCTGCAAGAATCCATCGCGTACAGTCTCCTTCTCAGCAGCGTACGAGTGTAATTCCCACAAAACCCAGGGTTCAGGATGAGCATCCACCATCGGGCCAGCGACCATCTAGCCCAAGAATCGAGGCAGGGTCTGGTTTGGTTGATGACAATGCATTCCAACAGAGTCTAAATACCTATGCCTCCACAGCGAGAGCGGGTATTCGAAGGATGTTTGCATATTTTTAGCTCGAATGGGGCAAAACATCGCTGTTGGCACTCCACATAAACACGCCACCATTGGAATTTAATGTATGGCTCGAACGTAGCTTTGCAAAACCGACCCCATTCAACGAAAGGAAGGTATTCGAATCGAAAGGCAAGATCTCGAAAATACTGTAAACCTCATACTGTAAATACACGTCACCAGAAAGAAGCATCCGAACAGCGTGTTTTTGGGTAAATATTAACGAAAAATCAATCACCGAGTGCCCCTTCCCCTCTACACAACATGCCTGCCTCCCTCAGCAAAACAATTGTTTAAAATTCATGTTGGAAAAAATCATGTGCCGTTTACGGATGCGTTATGCAACTCTTTATAAAATAATAATTACTCTAAAAACCCAAAAACCGAGTTAAAATCACTTAGCTACCCCCGCGGTATGCGATATGCACAGTGAAGTATACAGTGCAATCCCCCTCACCAATGCATAGACGTTAATCATTGAAAACATTTCCTCCCAAGTTTAAAATCAGTACATTAGGAAACTTAAGAGGCGGGGAAAAAATTACCCGTATGGTTACTCCACATGCGGCGATTTTTCTAGCACCTATTGTCAGCATATAAAACTCTTTATACTTATAAATAATGCACGAATATTACGTTTTGCAGGGAAAACAGTATGTACCGTGAGGAGATGCTAGCGTAAAGGTGCACCCACCACAAGTACAAAATCACAAAAAAAAAAAAAAAAAAACTGTTGCCTTCGGCGAGAAACAAAACTTCAGTAACGCACTCGCTCCATTAAGAGAGACATCCGATCCGCGGTAAATCACCCCCCGCCCTCCCTTACAGATCATCAAACACTTTGCTGCGTGACTTTAGGCGAATGAAAAGTGACATGCGAACATGTGAATGTACAGGTGTGTGGCCTCTACGCCAGCAGCTGACGATAGTATTCTTTCTTTATACATGACGCAAACTAAAACGCAGTTTTATTCCTGATATGCTAGTCCTCCGTGCAGATTTATACCTCAATACGAATTCCAGTGGACACGCGCCTACAGCTCTCACTCACCACCCTTCAACCTCGTCGAGACATACATATAAGGAAAGATTTCCCGAGTGCGAAAAAAAAAAACTACAGCATATTGCAGACAGTGCATTTCGGAGGCCATGAGTTTTTAGAGTTATGTTAATCACTTTCGAATGTTAAACAAACTAATTCTCCGTACACATCTTTTGTGAATAAATACTAGCTCGGACCCATTCTTTGTTTATCTTTCGTATAAAAAACAAACGTGAATAATTTTTTTTATTAATTCCGGTGAAACCGAAGATGCTTTGTGACGATGAGAAACTAAGAAATGAGAGAGACGTGGAGGCGTAATCTGAACTCGAGGACGCGTCCAGCCGCGCTGGACAAGGCGTTGAATTGGACTTCGCCCTAGCGCACTGACCGCCGGAGAGCTGATGGCCGGATGAAAAAAAAAGGGGGAGGAGGGGAAGTGGCTTGTCGCTCCAGCAGCTTGTTTTATTTCTCACACATGCCAACTTCAATTCATAGGGTAATAAACAAAGATATCTGCACGCACAAGTAAACACCAGGGGAGACCCATGTCCAAGAGGACCTGGGTTCGATTCTCGGCTCGTTCAGCCCGAATTTATATTTTGAAAATCACTCCAGGTGAATGCCGGGATGGTTTCTTGACGGGTCCTTACTTGTTCCCGGCTTGCCCCTAGCAATTAGATCCGTCTCAAAATTGTGTGAAATTTACTTTTATTATTATTTTAGCTTGCACACCGCGTAAAAAATGTAAACTCGCACTACTATTTTACGAAATTGATTCAAGCCAATGAAGGTGACGTGGGGTGGAGATAGAGCAATACCGAAATGATATAGCGGTGAAGTGGGTGTGCCCCGAAAAAAAAAAATCTACTGGACACATTTCCCAGATACGAAATGCTTGTCGACCCCGCCGGGAATCGAGTCCGATTCGCCGTGGTGGGAGGCAGGCAGTCTGACCACTGCGCCACCGCGGCCCCTACTTGCATGTCAGCGATAGTTTGTTGGGGTAGGTATGGATCACACGAGACACACGACTTGTTCCAACAATACGTCGTGTCGTTTAAAACAACATCATGCACCGACAGCAAACGTGTTGCTAAGTGCCAGACAATATTCACTGTTGGAATATTATGAATTAATTTATCAAAACCGGCGGCATTTAGCTTAAAAAAACCAAACGGAAGTTGTGTTGACCATGGACGGTGCATTACAAATGCACAGGAAAAAAACAAACAAAGTGATACAGTTTATTTGCACAAATGTGCTGCCAATCCCTCAATTTTCGAAGATGGAGATTAATATTGGAGCCCAAGTTTTCGTGCTTTGTACTTCGTCATTTAATAATGCAGCATCCGGAGACTCAGACTTTAACGTTCATTCTGGCTATGTTACTAGCAAAAAAAAAAACTCTGCTTCAACTACACTTTCAAGGGCGGTTTTCACCCCTTCGGAATAGACTTAGGCTATATGTCGTGCACATGTTTTCGACCTATGTTTTTATGAGGAATCACCTGCCAAAGTTTGTCGGTGGAGTTCATATCCACCCTGTATATTCAGACTTATAAAACAAGTATTTCGTTGGTTGGAACAAACCTTTATCTCAGTTTATTTAAATTACAACATTTCATAATGACTACGTCAAGTTAAGGAAAGGAGGCACAACGAAATTGTTTAGCGATATCCCACGATCACATGCATTTTTCTGAAAGAAGCTGGCTGTTGCGTGGTTTATGCGGCCCTCGTTAGAAGGGCGCCTTTCGGTAACTTACGTGCCGAACATAAATATGACTAGTGCACAGTAAACAAGCCTATTTGCCTTAACAAGTATACGTCCAAGATGACTGAACTGTTGCCGGCCTGCTGCTCAAGAAAGTGTAAAAATTATTTTCCCAATGTTCGTAGCAAGCCCTGGTTCCACTAAGCTTGAAAAAAAAAGGTTGACAAGAAATAAAGGGGGAATGGGAGATCGTCCACTAGTAGCAGCCCGTAATTTCGCCGTAATGACACCACAAATACTGTGTCCCGTAAAAAGCACTTTCTTTACTGGTCTCTCTTTCCAAGCCATCAATTTTCCATGGGAAAGTCGTGTTCCTGGCTGTATCAATCATCGTGCTGGAAAAGGGGTAGGTTTTGAAATTAGGAACGGGGGGAGGGGGTGTCGCACAAGTTATCGAGCTGACAATCCCGCTTTTTACGGAGGGAAATGTCAGGTACAAGAGGGAAGAATTTTACTCGTGCGTTGCTGAACGAGCCAGTTAACGCAAATGTAATATTAGTAGATTGGTGCCGCCGCGAACAGTACAGAGACTTTGGCGTTTGAAGTGTTTCCACGTTCCAGAATTGTTGCGAGTTTAAGCGACGTCCATCTCTAGAACCGACCCTTGTGCCCTGAGTTAGTTGCTCTCCTCCAGCGAGCAGTTATTCTGGCAAATGACAAACGTAACTTTATCATAAAACTTAGATAACGAATGCAAGGCTCTCGTAGCTGGCGCTTGAACGGCGTTGCAGTGTGTTTCAAGTAGACGTNATAAAACTTAGATAACGAATGCAAGGCTCTCGTAGCTGGCGCTTGAACGGCGTTGCAGTGTGTTTCAAGTAGACGTTTGCCCCAGGAAACTATTGAACGTGTGTTAAACGTGCTGGTCTACAANTTCAAGTAGACGTTTGCCCCAGGAAACTATTGAACGTGTGTTAAACGTGCTGGTCTACAAATAGAACACACACTTCAGACGAGGGCTGTTGAGTGCTTTCAAGACGGCACGCACGTTGGAAACGCCATTTCAGAGCACTCCAAAACAGCTCAAAACTGTTTTTCCGAAGCGCTGTAGCTCAAAATATACGCATCAGGCACTCGTACATACAAACTTACTGAAGGGCCCCGCATTGAACCTTCCTACGGACTTTCCACCAATAAAATAATACGGTCACCGCTGAAAGTCCCATAGGTACACGCGGTGCGACGAGAACACTGTACGCCAGTTGAGAGCCTCGCGCTTAGAGGCGATGGCGCACTTGATGCGCGTGGCAGTCTCGCCCTTATCGCTCCCGCGCTTCTTGCCTTCAAACTCGGATAACAGTTCCAGGTAGGCGGGAGCCTCTAAGGCGAATTATAAATTTTGGCCGAAGTTTCAGCCACCACCAACTAGGCTGTTCTTCAGGAAAATCCTGGCAAAATACGTTTATGGCTCGATGTTACGAAGACAGCGAAGTCATTAAACACGGAAGCATGGCGCGCACGACATGGGAACATGCACGTACAACCCGGGCGTCGACTCCTTGTCCCTGCACGGCATGCTAAGACATGCAGGTCTATAGCGAGCAGGTACACAGAGTTGGTGACCGGACTGTAGAAAAGAACCGTTCCAGCATTCGCCTTTGAGGGGGTAGTATCCACTCCATCTTTGAATTTTCTTACAAATCTTCGCAATGAAAATGTATGACCAGAAATTAAAAATCAAAAGTTAGACATGACATAGAGAACTACTTAACGAATTTTTGGAAATTTGTAGGATTTCAATTATACCTGTATTTTCCCATGTGGGATTGAAATTATTAAATAATTAGGTTTTATTACGGTTACAGATGTGAAACTAATCATGTAAGAAAAATAAGTTTCATTTTGAAATAACTGTTAAAAGGTTCCCTATGCCTTGACGAGCTTGGTTTTTGAATATTGACTCCGAAAATTAAGTTATGGAGGAAAATACGTAAATTCAAGATGGTGAGGGTACTTCCCCCTTAAGTGATTCCGTGGAACCGCGGAAAACCAAAAAGAGGATGGCCGGATCGTGAACCGAACCCGGGTCCTACCGAACGCGAGTCCATTGTGTGTGTGCGCCATCTCGCTCGGACAGAACAACAAAGTCACAAGTTCAGGACATGCGTTTTTGTTCAGAAGAAAANTTGTGTGTGCGCCATCTCGCTCGGACAGAACAACAAAGTCACAAGTTCAGGACATGCGTTTTTGTTCAGAAGAAAATGCGTGTCAAACTCCCCAACTGGAGACATACTGTACTCACGCTTATGTAGAAACTCATGTTCTTACTAGCTGTAATTGTCTGTCTCTGCATTCCATCTATTCGGCTACCACCTTCCATATAAAAAAAAGACTCGTGGCGTTTCTCAAACCACAGAGTCAATTATATGTTCTCTCAAGACCTTATCGGCCACTTATCGTATTTGCGTATGTACTACAGTACAAAATAAAACTACTTTCAATTTAGTTACCACNAGACCTTATCGGCCACTTATCGTATTTGCGTATGTACTACAGTACAAAATAAAACTACTTTCAATTTAGTTACCACATTTCCGAATATTAACTGTATACTTTCCCGTAAAATTTACATTCAATTCGCAAAAAAAAAAAATTAACAAAATATTTTTTTTTAAAGCAGATTGACTAATTAATTTATGCTCAACTACACCAAAGAAAAATATTTATATAGTTTTATATATATATATATATATANAGACCTTATCGGCCACTTATCGTATTTGCGTATGTACTACAGTACAAAATAAAACTACTTTCAATTTAGTTACCACCTTTCCGAATATTAACTGTATACTTTCCCGTAAAATTTACATTCAATTCGCAAAAAAAAAAATTAACAAAATATTTTTTTAAAAGCAGATTGACTAATTAATTTATGCTCAACTACACCAAAGAAAAATATTTCTATAGTTATATATATATATATATATATAATTTTTACTTCTCTGTGTACTCCTGGTAACATCCCGGTTCTGTAGTTGAATATCGGACGAACAGAAAGTTGGCATTTGCACCGAGACTATGTTGAGAAAAAAAGAAGGAATAAAAAGAGCTAGAAAGAGAGACAAACAAAGAATGAAAGAGAAACAGATCCTACTAAAAAATTATTTTCAGAAATATTACGAATTGTACGCCTATTTTACCTCCATGAACTGCGTTTCACTTGTTTGCAAACAAAACAGCCCCATTAATATAATAAAACAGTATTGAACACCAAGTTTGGTATTNACTGCGTTTCACTTGTTTGCAAACAAAACAGCCCCATTAATATAATAAAACAGTATTGAACACCAAGTTTGGTATTCTTTCTTCTCACGAAACAACAAAATTTCTGTGTCAAAGTCGTAATACCGTCATTCATGAAAATACAAGGCTAATTAATTATTACTACATGAAATACTAAGTCAAATGACGGGAACATATGTTCTGGCATNGCATGAAAATACAAGGCTAATTAATTATTACTACATGAAATACTAAGTCAAATGACGGGAACATATGTTCTGGCATTTCCAAATACAAAATAACACGTGCTAACATTAGATTTAAAACGAAGTTCCTAGAAAAGAAGAAAAGGTTTAAAGTTTAAAATTTACATAGGAGTGCTCAGTTACGCCAAACACGACAGCCATAATGGTTTTTTAATGTGCCCAGATCAAAAATGCCAACGGAAATTTCTTATAAATCTTGTTAATAAGGAAAAACATTTCCAGCTCCGAAGACGTTTTGAAACTCAGTTTCGTTTTTTTGGACAAATGCTCAAATTACTAGTAATAGATATTGCAGTATTTTGTAGAGCAAACTACACAACAGAGAAAAATAAATAAAACATACTTTGTGACCTTGAGACAATCGTGAGCAAGCAAGCATCAGCGGCTCGTTTTAAGTCGTCGATATTCAGAAACTCGCAGGTGATGTTTTCCCGCGCTGGATGTCACTCAAGCTAGGAAAGCAAAGATCAGTCTCGATTTATTACGTATTTAAGCTCTTCACTAATTGATCCCGGTTTTGTCTATTCTCGGGTTATTCCCTAAAGAACTCAAGATGGTCAGAACCCTGAATATGAATTAGTTTTCTAAGTAAATAAGGAGATTGTGTTTTTTATAATTTATGGTGCCTTCGCTCTTAATAGCCACTGAATTATGTACGCAAGCAATTTCTTGTTTGATGTCAAGTCCTTCACCCAAATGCAATGAAACACAGAAAATTTACCCTAACTTACTTATTACTATACACAGCTCACATCGAAGAAAATTCATCTACCGCCACGACATATGGTTCCGTATGTCGCATTGGTTCATGTCTGCACCTTAAAGTTTGTTTGATTTACTATTAGCTGTCTGCGGCACCCTTTGTTTAAATACAGGAAGCGATCTACTATTGAAAATCTAGTTTTTTCCTTTACTCTGCACTAATGCATCAGAGATAATGTCTTCTATTAAGTATATCTACAACATCTCGACTTAACGATAACTGNTTTACTCTGCACTAATGCATCAGAGATAATGTCTTCTATTAAGTATATCTACAACATCTCGACTTAACGATAACTGCACGACACAAGACTGGAACTCTGCCAGCAAATTACTTCGTCTTCCGTTCCGGGTACATTTTCTACAATGCAACGATACATTCACTCTTTCATTGTGAATTTACGGATACCAACTACTTCACGGNTTTACTCTGCACTAATGCATCAGAGATAATGTCTTCTATTAAGTATATCTACAACATCTCGACTTAACGATAACTGTACGACACAAGACTGGAATTCTGCCAGCAAATTACTTCGTCTTCCGTCCCGGGTACATTTTCTACAATGCAACGATACATTCACTCTTTCATTGTGAATTTACGGATACCAACTACTTCACGGATATAACCGAAGTAGTTTACAGGGCACAAATCTTTTATGCATGCAAGTTTCTTTTTTGCTCACTTCCTTGTTCATTCTTTATCGACATAATCATGTTTACTTCCCGAACTCACCCTTCCCCTCTCTTCTCCAACTAAGAAGCCGGTAAAAAAAAGTTTCATTATGAACATGCATTATTCCCAGGTGTCGTGGTTCTTGAACACCTCCACCGAAAATAATTTGTTCTCGTCGATTGTTCACGCGGGGCTTCAATTGGGGCGTTCCCCCTCGTTATTTCGGGAAGGTGCGGACCACACAAAAAAACAGATGTAAATTGCTAATCAGTTTCTGTGGTTCGAGGAGAGGAAGAAGCAGGAGGGGGCGGGAGTGTGTGCGGGGATAAGGTTTATCCTACTAAGGTTGGGAAGTTCAATGCCTATATGTTGGCAACTAAACGTTTTCGCCGCCAGCTAGTACCGGTGATGCACGTGTACCAGATTGTCTTCGTTCTGGATGTAAACAAATCGGATAGTAAAAATTTTCAATAAACAAACTTAATATTTTTAAATCTTAATTTATATACTGGGTTAGAACCGAAGCAAATAATAAACGATATATGTCCACGTGTTGTTTAATATTCCGCCGTAACACTAAATTCAGCAAAACGTTGTTTTGCACGATTTCTTAATCAACTGTGATAACAGAATGTTTTGATGAAAGACATATCAATTTCGCTCTTAAATTCGCACTTCTTTTCTTTTTTTTTTTACTAAAATAAGCGTTTTTACGAAAGCTAAATGCCAAACACAGTTGTACAGGATCTTCGAAAAGATTCATCTGATATCTTAAGTATATGGTTTTCAAACTAAGGAATATAGAACCATACGATAAAGAGTGAATTACATGTTTGACAATGAGGTTTTGCTTGCAAGTATCACAAATGCTCAATGTGCCTCCCCCTCCCTCGCAAAGGCCTCTGAATCACTTGGGCGCCGACTCGGTGCTGGGTTGAGCCATGCCGGGGTCCCACATACCAGCAAGCATGTCCGGTCACTGCTAAGAGAGAATGCAAGTGTTTCACTTGGTTGCCGCTAGATGTCTCCCTGGTGTGTAGGCTGTGAGTAGCCAGCAGGCGAGCTCCCTTCAGTACGCGGCAGGAGGACGACCCCACAGCAGAAGGCCTCTGTCGTTCTCCAGTTCGACAACTGCAAGTCAGTGACAACTGTGCAGCGTGATTGTCGGCGAGAGTACAGAGCACTGCGACCCCTACTGCTCGGAGCACACGACGTCGGCACGAGCAGTTCCGACCAACAGGATGCTTGTGTAAGGGGAAATCAACAGTTCGCTCCTGCGTTTCCGAC